>JAGVVM010006719.1:0-29723 GCA_019149425.1 Psidium friedrichsthalianum
CTTGTTTTCCCAGCCTCATTGAACTGTGCATGGGCCATAACCATATTCCATAGACATTTACGATCAAGAGCGCTAGCCAGCTAACAGATAAGGGCCCTGTCCCCAACCCCACCACACTAGAAACGTTTTCCTATTAACTGACCATTTTTGACTATGGTCCGAATCTATACCAGGCGTAACTCTTACACAAAATCTCAACAAAATTGGTCGAGTTAATTCCCAGCCACCTTTCTAAGCCAACACGCTTAAGTACATTCTGTCTATGCCTATGCTACTTTCTAGGCTCTAAATAATTGATTATCATGCCTCCTGCTCCCTTCCTGAATATGACTGACAAAGATTCCACCCACGCACTGTTGCTCAACATTATTCAAAAACAAAAAATCCATAATATCTTCCTCCACAAAATTCCAAGTTAGACGAGAAAGTAGGAAGCCATCATGCCCATAAACATCATGGCCATTGCCCTCTTACACAAGGTTAAGCTATCTTCCTTCTGGATAACCAAAAGTTTTACATATCTCTCAAGTCCTCCTTCCTGATTTTGTTTTAAAAAAAAAAAAAATCTAAGAAACCATCTGATCTATCTTGTTTGCGCACAAACCTTGGGTTCATTGAAACTCCTTATCGACTTAATGATGCTTTTTCCTTGAACGATGTCCGTTCATCCAAGTCAATCCACAATCCTATATTACATGCTCGCAATCTCCAGCATAAGGGGAAGTTGTTGTGGTCCTTGTCTCCCTTTGCAATATTATGCTAGAGACAGGCATTTGTAACCTCATCTGGAGGGCCGTTTTCTCTGCATTCTTTTATCCCTCTTCTTGCCCGTACGAGCCTAGAGTCCATTCATCTACATTATTTTTTCGGCTTGACTTTTCCAATGCTATCCTAATTTGACATTTCACAAACAGAGGCCACCCTTCACTTCCTTTGTGTCCAAGAAGAGCAAATCAGACTGGTACAATCTCACTTTTCAAATTTCCACAGACACCGTTGGTCATGCTAAGCTGGTAAATTCTATATCTTTAGGAAACAGCCTCTAACAAAATCCCAGAAGTCATAGACTTTTGTGGAACATTATTCATATCAAGAGAGCGAGTAACTCATCACCAGGTAAGCACAGATGATGGCAGCACATTGAGATGATCATAAACACAAAGTTTATTTTTGGTCTTCTTAGAGAGGAATAGTTGAAGATTTTTGTTGAAGGGTTCTTCAGCAAAACTGAACTGCTCTCCCTCCGTTTCGAACTTCCCTGCATCGAAGAATCCTCGCATAAACCCACATCTCTCATAATGACCACAGAACGAGTCACTGCTTGAAGTTGGAAGCTTCGGGTTTTCGTCAGTATGTCCAACCCACAGACACCGCGAAGTTGCTAAAACTTACTATAACCAGAAATCAAGAGGGAGGAACAAAGACTGAATGGTCCTAAATCAAAAGATTGACCTAATCGTTTCCCGCTTTCATTTCCTCTCTAGCTGCTAAACCTTGTTCTCCCAGTTCAATTTGTGTACGCCTGTTTGGAGTGGCCAATAAATTAGGGTAAAATGAAAAATTGAGAAACAGGAGGACATTTAAGCATTGCAGCAAACCATTAGCTAAGTCCCAGCCAAACTTTAGAACCCAAAACAAGCAAAGGCTTACCTGCTCCCGCTCGTGAACTCGCCGCAGATTCGATTTTTTCATGCGCTTTGGCCATCCTTTCAACACTCCTATCTATTTACTTCTTCATGAGTGCCTCTTTTCCTACCACTTGTCTGTGAATCTGACAATGTTCCAATCAATGGTGAAGGTAAAGCAAGCTGGTTATCAGGATATGGAAGGTCCATCATGGAACCAGCTCCTCATTTGCTAGATGCTGTGGATAGTCTGAGCTGGCATGTAATGCCCATTATGTTTGCTGTGGGTGAGCAAATGAGGTTGCGGGTACTGCATCACTGTCCTTGAGGAGGAACCTGCGGTGGTGATTGGCTGTGGTCGACTCTTCCCATATCATCTATGCTCCTCTATCCAAGATGACTCAACGACACACACCTGCTTTTACTAAAAAGTCCTCCAAGGTCATTTCTCCTAAAGTGGGTTGTCGTTCCTTTGATTTATTTTCTCCTCTGTTCTTATTTTGCTGTATATCTCTCCATACCTCATCAACTGTCTTCTTGCTCAATGCACCAGTTAATGAAAGGCTTCCTGACGGGGAGAGCATTTTGATTACCCACAGCGGTGCCCTCAACATCCGTAAACATTGACTGACCGCCTCAGATGTCCAGACATTCTTCAAAAGCTCGTCCAGGTTCATGCTGCTCAACGGCTTCCCTAAATCACCTAACTGGTTTTGGACCTCATCAAGTGTGAGACTGTATATTGAATTCTGCCGAGTCAATGGCTGAACTTCAGTGGATTTTCCATATTACCGCCGCCGCCGCCGCCGGCATTACCGCCGCCACCACCTTGTGTGAAGCAATTGTTTGAATCCCATTCAACAAGCCAATCTAGCCTTACCAAGTACAGCCCAATATTGAGTCATAACTCTGCTGACAACAGACCTAAAGCCGACAAACTCAGATGTAAAACAGGAAACCTGCAAGCTGAAATCAGTACCAGCATAAAAGGACGATCAAATGCCAGCACTTCTCAACGAGTACTTAAAACTTAGATCAACATCTACGAAACCCATTCCGAGAACTGGCATGTATCAGAAAGATGAAGAAGCAGATCCCTACTAGAACAGGAGTATATCACATGCAACAGTACCTCAACACATGAAAGTATCATCACTCACTAAATCCGCCACAGGTGTCTTAAAACTTAAAGCTGTCGACAAAGGAAACGTAGAATAGCTTGGAGTTGTTGTCAAAAGGGAACATCCAGCCATAAGAAAGCAGAATCAGAAACAACTCTCTCTGAGAAATAATCGACTTAAAACCCCAAAAGACAAGGAAGAAATTAATGAGTCAGAATAATAAAAATTGAAAATAAGACTCTCCATCGTCCCAAAAGCGCCGGTCCACAGCAAAAGAGCCTAACATCAACTAAATCGGCAGAACACTCGACATCAAATTCGGGAAGAGCTATAAATGATCGTAACAGCTGCATGCAAAGAAATGGCCACCATTTGTCTGAACGCCTCGGGAAACCAGCAACCACAACCGCACTCATTACGCTCACACATTCCCAGCAGCAACAGAATCACACAGAGAAAAAAAAAAATCTCGAGATAGGAGGAAGATCATCAAAGAACAGCGCTGCATGCGCGATAATCCAGGAACATTGAACTCGAGAGCCCAAAATTCCCGAAGAAGGAAGAAGATTACTGCTCCGTTCGAAGCGGCGATGCGATTCGTTTCTTCCATGGGGCAAATGTAGCAGAGAACACAGCGGGAGAAGAACAAGAAGAAGGGAAAAAAAATAAAGCTCCGAAAGAAACGAAATTTCGAAAATTTATGGGGAGAGAGAGGCGTTGCTTACTCGCACAATGAGGAATAAGATCGATCCGCGAGTGAAGAGAGGAGCTTCTTCGAGTGCGAACGCGAATTGCAGGAGGAATCTTCAGTTATTTCAGTCGCAGGTGGCAGAGAACAGTGCGCAGGCGCGAGCAATAGAGAGAGAGAGAGAGAGAGAGAGAGCGAGAGGTCGGAGACGATGAAACAATAAATGCCCATCAATTTATATTTCCAGTATTAAAAAAAGAAAAGAAAGCCAAGCTTAAAATTAAAAGAAAAAGAAAGTGCCGTGAAGAATTGAAAAGTAATTTAAAAAAAAAGACACAAATTATCTTTAAACTTTAATCTAATATGTAATATTATAAGTTCAATGACTGCACTGATCAAATTAAAAGTTCAGAGATCATATTACACATTAAATTAAATTTCAGAGACCATATTGTTCAATTCAAGAATTATATTATACATTAAGTTAAATTTTAATGATCATTTTCATTTGTGTTATTTTGCCAAAAAATAAAAATAAATCGGCCACTCAATTAATTATCAAATGTCACAAAAAAATTTATGAAATTAATTTAAACTTAATATCGAGGTACTGAAAAAAAAATATGTTGTGTGAAATTTATGTTCTTCAAGTTTGTTAAAATGCTATTTTAGCCATTGCATTAATTAATAAGCCTTTTTCTTTATTTTTTTTTTTGAATTGGTAGGCATTTATTGCAGTTGACAAATGGACTCTCCGTGAATCATTTAATGCCTACCGACGAAACAATGGACACACCAAACAATATTTTTGGGGGAAATTACGAGTTTAGGCTTGGATGGTGTAAAATCAATCATTTTCTTTTATCAACATATAAAATATGGTCCACTCCCTTAATCTTTCTTTAATAGATAAATCGGCACATCGATCACACGATATCCTCTCTTTTGGTGATAATGCCTTATGTCGATTTAGCACACGTAATATTTTTTGTGGAATGTCTTATTTTAGAATCGATGCACGCTACTCGTATTTTGTGAAGAAATAATTTAGATAGCAACTAATTTTTCTCATTTAAAAAGTAGCGATTAATTGTTTCTTTGTTTTTCTATTTAAGAAAAATTCATGATTCCAACTCATAATTCAGCCTTTCGAAAAAAATCGACCGAAGGACAAATTGAAATGAAGAACACAAATGATGGATTTATTTCAAAAGATTATGAGAAAATTTCAAAAAAGGGCCTCAAGTAATTTTGTTTTCTCAAAAAGGGTCCGAAGTGGACAATGTTTCAAAAAAGGGCCTGAAGTGCCCAATCTTATTTCACTGGCCAGCCAAATGTCCACCAGCCGGCGAGCATATAACTTTTCCGACGGCCGAAATAAGCGTATTTTTGTCCAATATAATTTTGAATAAAAAGAAAATTCACAAAATTATAAATCTCAATGGTCCTTTCTCTTCCCCACTTTGCGAACAAACGAAGCTGAAGAGAGTGAGGATCGGTCGGAATCGGTGGCATGTGACCGCGCGGGGGGTGCGACCAGGCGGTGAGGTGCGACCGACGGTGGCATGCGACCGAGTAGCATCGGTATGCAAAGGATGAGGGATTTTAAACAAAAATCTTCCTCTCACGATTCACACAAAGCCTTCGAAGGGTGGGGATTATGGAAGTATTGTCCGAGCGAGGGCTGATATACGACCGGTGGCTTGGCGCTGGCGGTGGTGTCCGATCGGGGGCGGTGGTGACGTGTGAAGGGTTAGGGATTTTGAACGAAACCCTAATTTTCCTAAATTAGGAACTTCTAAAGAAGTCCATATCCGGGTCGGCTTCCTTCGTAATGTCTGCTCTTTAACATTTTTTTTCTCTGTGTTTCAAAAATTTCCCCTTTTCTTCCTCGTAGCAGAGCTTACGAGACTCAACATATCTTCACGGAATGGCTTTTGCTCCAGGCGGAACAGCCGATAGTGTAGGGGAAACAGAGTTTCTGCTGCTTCCATCTATCCTACCAGCACTAGTTTGTGGCTCAAAGATTGTGTGGGTGGACTGGTGATTTCATTTTATTCAGAAGCCTAGGAATGTCCACATGAATGCTACTTTGACCTTCAGAACTATTTTTGTCCTTCATTTTTACAGTTTGGAGAAACTCGAAGAGCAGTTTGGACATCAAATCAATTGAAGAAAACTTCCACCTAGCGGTTCAATTGGACTTGAAATCAATTTTCCATAATTTATGTATATGAAGACAATGTGCAAAAGAGAAGACAAATTGAGATGATGTTGACTCTATCAAAGGAGCCTAAGCGTAAGGTTCTGATAGTGTGGTGAATGATCTGAATCTGAGTTATATGTTGCCATGCACGGCTCCCTGAAAGGCATCAACTTCAACATCAATGATAGCAAGATTCCTCATGAAGTTGAACATTTAGAGTCTTCTTTTTCTTCTAATTTCAATGTGATGTAATGCACGGTTGTGGAATTTCTTTTGTACCTTGCTGAAGATATTTATTGAATGGCTTCATCTGAAGTTAGAGGTTGTGGCATTTCTTTTGTAACTTGCTAAACATATTTCTTTTGCTTGTTGTGATTGCAAAATACAGAACTTTCGTGTCCCTGTGCTTCAATACTCTTTTGGGATTGTTCCTTAGCAGATAGCAAGTTCCAATGTTGAACTTAAGATTAGTGCAAGACACTGAATTTTCTTTGCCATCTAATTACTCTGCTAACATAACAAAGTGTATAATTTTCTAAATCTAGTGAGATATATTCTTCTAAACATGCAGTTGCAAGCAAATGGACTAGAATACAAGCAAAACTGAATTTGCACCCACATCATAAAACAAAAGGTTTAAAAGCTCTCAAGTAAGAATGCTGAATGTGAGGCCTGGTGGGCATAATGCATCGTAGATATTGCTCTCAACTTTAATACTGAGCTGAGCGTGAGTTCATCCTCTTTTTACATCAAAGCAGAATGGTAAAAAGATAAAAACTAGGTATAACTTGATCTAAAGTCACACAACAAGCTATCAAGTGTCGCATGCCAAAGAGCAAGGGTTCAATAGATGCCAGAACTTCCCTCAATTGACAAACTTTGCAAACCACTCTAGCATATCCTAGTGGACCTCTTCGGCACACTTCACCGCTTTTTTCATCAGCAACATCGTATCTAACAAGCATTGCACGATATTACTAGCTTGCAAATAATATCCAATACATGAAAAGAGATCTTAGAATCATTCAGAACAAAGCTACTCACCTTCTCAACAAAAGTGAAAAGCTCCAATTGCAAATGCACCTTTACCCTCTCCAACAAAAGTTGTAGATGCACCTTTACCCTTCAAACGCTAGGCTGTGTAAATATTTATTTCACTAGGATTACGAAGAGAAGAGAAAATTGTTACATCTATATAGTCACACGTGTTAGTTCCAACTTTCAAAGCCATTAAGAGATGCCTTTTCTTCGCTTTGCAAGCCATATTCAATATAATTCAAGTGCATAACAATGAAAATGTGCACAAGAAGGTTTCAGCTACTCTAAGAGATTCTTGGCATTGAAAAGTGATCTTTTAAAGAATAGTTTAGAAAAAAGCTACTAACCTCTCCAACAAAAGCGAGCAGCCCCAACCTTTCATAGCTTCAACTATTTGCTTTACATCTTTGTATACCTTATTATGCCAAAAATAGAAATAGGACCCCATGCATACTTCCTTGCCTGATGGAAAAGAAAACATGACAAACATCCCAAAAAGTTGTTGGTCTTGCAAAACTCAAAAAGTTGCTCGTCTTCAACCACTTTCATGTTTCAGTCTTCACATCCTCCTCTTTATCTAAAGTTGAATTAAAAAATAAATTATTAGTCAAAATAAAGTCAATCACAAGAACACTTTTATGAAAAAGTGAAGCATAGATGGATACTTGCATCTTCTCTCTTCCCATAGATGATATTGAGCTCTCCATATTGCTAAAAAATGACGCAAGTAGTTCAACTGTCTCATTTTGTGATGTTGGGGCTGATGAAGTGCTTTCTACCACATTTTGTGAGCATGAGGCAGATGTAGATGTTGCCATTGTTGTTGTTGATGCAACCGATGGATTCTTGCAAAAGTACCTGTTATGGCCTAACCCACCACATTTCCCACAAGTGATGGTGGTATTTTGTCTCTTCAACTTAGTTCCCACGAGCTCTTGCACAAGTTTCTTCTTCCTCTTCTTTAAATTGTTATCAACTATTTCATTCATCGACTTTGTTCTTTGTTTCTTCTTTCTACCAACTTGCTTAGGCACATCTGGTGGGAGTAAATGCTCTCTAGCAGGCCATGTGTCCTTGGAATCTACAGCATGTACAACGTGGCTATAAGTCTGCATGAATGTTGCCAAACTAAAACATGTGTGAACCCATTTTTCAAGTTGTTCCTTCAAGTATACAAGAGCTGCCACTGTATGACAACAAGGAATTCCACTAATGTCCCATCTTCTGCAGCTACAAGTTTTATGTCTTAAATTAACTACCCTCTTGTCACTATATGGTCTACTCAATTCAAACTCATCCTTCCCATTCCATGTAGGAATCCATGACGCTGAATTTTTTTTTTTTGAAGATCTAATGTCTCCTGGATCTTAGGACAAATCACACCATTATAATTAGCCAATCCATCTCTTTGCTTATGAATCCTTTCCATGAGTTGCACTCTTATAGCCTCAAGCAATGTGATGATAGGCTTGTTTCTAGCATCAATGATGCTCTTGTTGAAGCTTTCGCACCAATTATTCAAGGAAGCGTCACATTTTGAGCTTGTTCTGAAGTGGGACTTGCTCCATTGCACTGGAGGCCTTTGGGACAACCAATCATAAGCTTTTTGATTAATTGCCTTAAGCTCTTCCATTGCCAACTCAAAATCACATACTCTAGTTGACATGGCAGCCTTCCAAACCAGAAGTTTAAGTTCTAGTCCTTTGTGATGCAACTTGAAATTCTCATAAAGATGCCTCAAGGAAAATCTGTGTTCTGCTTCAGGCATCAAATTTGCTAGTGCTTGCACCAATCCCTTCTGCTTATCACACAAGAAAGTCCAATACATAGAATTTGCATGGTCTGTGATCCCTAAATCTTCTGCGATCATACTAATGAACCAATGCCATGTCTTGTATGTTTCTTGTCCCACGATTGCCCATGCAAATGGATACATCTGATCATTTCCATCTAGGCCCACAGCTGCTAGAAGTATACCCTTGTAGCCTGATGACAAATGACAACCATCAAACCCCACAAAACACCTACATCCTTCTACAAAGCCCCTCTTGAATGCATCTAGACATATGTAGACTCCTTCAAACTTGAATTGGTCTTGACATTGCTCACTCTTGATTACACAAGTGGATCCTGGATTGGAATCAAGAAGTACTTGGTAATAACTTCTAAGCATCCCAATTGCTCCTCCTTATTCCCCGTGACCATACTCATTGCCATAACCCTGGCTCTGTAGACCATTGTCTTGGACAACTTTAAAACATTCTCGGATTCCATTGTTTTCTTCATTGAAGCACGTGGCCACATTAGATTATTCCTCAACCGATCACAATACTTGTTTGCCAGCCATTTAGAGCTTACTTGAGGAACATGTAGAGCTCTATTACATGAATGTATAGGTTTGAAGGTTTTAACTTGTAAAGTTTGCTCCCTCTGCACTTTGGAAGCATATATAAGCCAATCACAACCATCAGAACACACTACCCTCAACCTATTTGGCGCATTCTTAGTGAATCTCACCTGTCTCCCATTTTTAATGGCATAATTCCTAATCGCTTTTCTAAACTCTTTAGCATTGCTAAAGCACATTCCCAACTTAAAGGCAGGATTCTCCATGTCTGCTTCAACATTAAACTCAGGATGTGTATACTCAACCTGACTACCCATATTTAGGAAATCTACATTATCAGATAATGTATCTATATACAAGCTCATGTCTCCAACCTCCATACCCCTTTGCCTTGAACTACCTTCCATACATTGCACATTTCTTCTGTATAACTCGTCAAGGTCAATAATGGCAAATCCATCTTCTTCAACACCCTCGGCACACCCTAGCGTGGCATAATTCACTTTTTCGCATCCATCACCTAGTACAAATGGAAAGAAAAAAAATGTCAAGCTACAATTACAAACCTCATAACAAGCATGCGCATGTTATACAACGAATTAAGCCTCCAAAGTGCAATTTTTGTCCTCCAAAGGCTTCACCTTACTCTTATCATTCGTAAACAATATCCCACATGAAATCAGTCAAAATAGTCTCGTAGCATGGCATTTTGGTTTATCTAGGAAAATAACATATTAAAATTTGTAGACCATGAATAAATATTTGAGAAACAAGGACCACGAACACAAAAGACAAGATGAAAACAGTAAATAGTAGACCATGAACAAATAAGTGTGTGTGTTAACAACAAAGCATACGCAAAAAAGATATTGAAAATAGTAAATAATTGATAAACATGGACTAAGAACGATGTGTACTGATCAGGACGACAACAAATACAATTAAAAAAGCACAAGAAATACAACTTGCCATTAGAAAATGAAACTTACTGCCATCGCTGCTGCTATCAGTGTCGTATTCCACCACGTGCCTACTCCCTGTCGACATGTTACTTAATAGGTGTAATGGCCTTGTCTTGGACGAATGAAGTACTGGTTGAACCACTTTGAGAAACTAACCTTCATAAACATGAAAGAAATTAGAGGATTCGGAAAAATTAGGGTTACGATTCAGAGATTCACTTCTGAAAAACTGACCTCGGTTGAATTACAAAGGCTAATGAAAGATAAAATCAAAATGATCTTTGAATTGAGAGGGCGAAGACTGTTGTAAACCCTAGGTGCAGAGTTTTTTTTTTTTTTTCATTTTAGTTCCTTTCGAAATCCTTCGCCCTTCAATCATCGTGGCCGCCGTTGGCAGCCGATTCACATTGCCGCTCACCACAATGCTCGCCGGTGCTTGCTCTGGCGACACTTTCTCCTTCAGGCTGAGATTTCTTTCGAAGAGAATACGGTTGAAGAAGGATACGGTTGAAGAAGAATACAGGTTGAAGCAAAAGAGAAAAGAACAAGGGTTTTCAGATTTTTATTTTAAAGTTTTGGCTTTTTTCTTATTTAATTTTTTTTGGACAAAAATGCCCCTATTTTGTCCGTCGGAACTATCACATGCTCGCCGGCCGGTGAACATTTGACCGGCCGGCGAGCTCAGATCCTAATTTGGAACATAGTTAGACACTTCAGGCCCTTAATTGAAATAAGATTGAGCACTTTAGGCCATTTTTTAAAATACTGTTCACTTTGAGCCTTTTTTTGAGAAAATAAAGACATTTGAGGCCTTTTTTGAAATTTTCCCAAAGATTATAGACGATATTCATTGACAAACTAAGATTAAAAATAAAATAAAAAAACAGAGATTTCACAAGTAAATAACTATTTACTAAATAGTAATGTCGTTACTTGAAAAAAAAAAAAACTACCGACCTTTTTTTTTGTTGTTGTTGTTGTGATATTTTGAAATCAAATCAAAACTGTGCGACCGTTCAAATCGTCGCGACGTCCTCCTCCTCCTTCTTCCCCATGACGCAAATCTCTCTGTAGATCGACGTTCATGTCTGTCCCAGCCATCCCTCATCGACCGGATTAGGGTTTCCTGTTTTGTCGTACCAGCGAGAGTCCCTCTTTGCCGTCACCGAGAATGTCCGCATCCACGGTGTCGATCACCGCGAACCCGGCAGCGGCGCGTCGGAGGCCCGTGCTGCTCGCCGACAAGAAGCCCAACAGCAACATCGAGCTCGTCCCCGCTGAGAACGGGGCCAACGTCGACGACAGGGCCGTTTCCGGCAACAGCAAGGATCTGAGCCACCACTCGATCCGAGGGGAGGCCAAGGACCTGGCGACGGTGAAGAAGGCGCTTGGGAATTCCACGATCTCTCCGCGCCGGGCTCGCAAGGTGGCCCCGAAGGCCGAGAAGCCGCGGTGGCTCACAGTGGTGAGCGTTTTTACGAAAAATTTCATGCTTTTGGGTGTCCTGCTAGGTCTAGTTCAGTTGGTTTTGAGACTCTCTATGAAGTCGCCGGGGGGGCCCGTGGAGTTTACGGATTTCGAGGGGCGGATTGCGGAAGTAGAGGGGCTGTTGAAGAAGACTTCGAAAATGATTCAGGTGCAGGTGGATGTGGTTGATAAGAAACTGGAGAGCGAGATTGGTGGGCTGAGGAAGGAATTAAGCAAGCAGATTGAGGATAGGAGTGTGATGATGAGAACAGATCTGAGGAAACTGGAAGCCAAGAGTGAAGTTGTGGAGAAGTCTTTGAGTGAGTTAAAGGAAGGAAATTGGTTATCGAAGCAGGAGTTTGAGAAGTTCATCGAAGAATTTATGAAGGGAAAGGGTGGTGAAGTTGATCAGAGTGATGTCAGTTTAGATGATGTAAGGGCTTATGCAAGAGATGTGGTTTTGAAGGAGATAGAGAAACATGCTGCAGATGGGCTTGGAAGGGTAGATTATGCATTGTTCTTCGGTGGAGGAATGGTGGTCAAACACTCAGAGCCTTATCTTGTTGGGAAAGCAAGTGCTTGGTTTTCAATAAGCAATCGCCATGGTGTTCATATTGACGCGGATAAAATTTTGAAACCCAGTTTTGGTGAGCCTGGCCAGTGTTTTCCTTTGAAAGGAAGTAGTGGCTATGTGCAAGTTAGGCTTAGGACAGCAATTGTTCCCGAAGCTGTTACCTTGGAACATGTGGCAAAGGTGATGCTTTCTTGCATAACATAATTCAATTCTAGCTGCAGAATCAGCATTCACTTTCCTTTTTTGCTGTTTTGTCTTGGTCTCTTGCCTATATATACTTGGGATTTGACGTGAGTGCTTAAGATTTGCTGGTGGGGCTTTTATATATCAATTTAAACAAGAGGACTTATTAACAAAAGGTAACAGAATGTTGGTTTGTTTCCCCTGTCCGAAGTAACTGGTTGCAGTGCTTGCTTAGAGTTTGCTTCATTCTTTTTAGTTGAGGTTGAGATTGAGAATGATGAACTTAGGACTTGTGACTAGATTTTACAGGGACATTGACATGGGAGGATATCTGGATTTTTACCTATTAGAATCAGAAAAAGAAGAAAAATCAGATAGAATATAGAGCATTATTTTATCTTGCCAAACATGTTTTGTTCATTGCTACTGATAACTGGTCAAATGTTCACCCTCACTTTGATACACACAAGAAAGAGGTGGTAACGTTGGAGCAGGAGAATATATGTGCCAATGTATTTAAAGAACGGTGCACTATATTTTTTCATCTTCATGCTCATAAGTCTAGTGATGGGAAGTTTTGGATGCTATAGTCCCATTTTATAAGCTGTCAGTTCTCACTATTTAAAACCTCCTTAGCACCAGACATCACTGGCCCCTATGCGAGGTGACACCATATGGCTTTTTATACCATTCTTGAGAGACCTCTGTGGATCAGCTTGCAAAAGGAGTTCTAAGTTCCCATCCCAACGGATGTCGATCTTAGGTCTCAGCAGTCCACTGCAGAGTGTGCCTGCTGTCCACTTTTGTCTGTACTAGAGAATGTGTTCATGTTATTGATAATTCTGTCACACTCTGTTTTTGTGCCAAACCCATGCCTATGTTTATTATATTCAGAGGGTAGTTATTGTAAAACGAATTTTGGCATGCCTAGAAGAAAGTGTTTTTGTGGTTTGCTTCTGATCTAGCAAATTCCTTGTAGCGGTCAAGGTTCAAGAACTGGATTAAATAAAAGTGGTAATTAAAAGACCTAATTAAAATGGACCCAACAAAAGCTTGGGATTCAGTTGTACGCCTTGGTTATACTTATTCTTTCAACACATGCAGAGAGAACTTTTGTCTCATCTTTCCGATTGCTGTAATTTTTCTAGCCTCTCAATCTTTATAGGAGGTCAGTGCGGAAAAGTCTGCTAGTGTAGCTTTCATTGAAACAAGTGGAGCTTTTGTAAAGCCCAGTGGCCTAGAATTTGGGGAAGTTATGGTTAGACTATAATTTCACAATATTACTTGGAAGTGATGGTTTTGGCTTCTCGATGGCCTATCTTTAAGTGTGAGTGACAGGAAGCTTTTACAAATTTGTATAATTGAGGTCATTACTTGAATAATTTAGCTTTCTTATCTTTTAGTTCGATGATTTTAGAATGGAATGAGAGAGTGGTATGTGAAGCGAGGGTTTGAATTTTGGTCTTTATTCTCTCTCGAGAAGGGGAAAAATTGGGGGTACTGGTGCTTCTTTTGCGAAAATCTGCTACCTAGAATGATAGAATCTCCTAAGATAGGTCATTATGACTATTACATAAACTTTTTGATTGACCTTCAACAAAACACATTTCCTTCATAATTCCCTAACCATGAAATACTTTCCGATGGTTGGGCCAAGCAAAGGTTCTTTCTTGAAAAGGAATCTAGGAACTTTTTTTGTTGAGTGATATTGGGGATATTGGATTTTGGTAAACACTGCCAACATGTTTGGTGCAGTTGTGGTAGGGTTGGTTGGACACTGGCAATTGTGGTGGGCCTGGTTGGGCCTCAATGTGGTGGAGGTGGATGGCATTGATGGTGGCCTAACAGTTTTGGCATAAGTAGTGGGTATCTGCTTATGTCAGATTTGGTTAAGTTTATTGTAGGTCAATCTTTTGATTACTTGCTAAGTCTATGGCCAGCAAATAGAACCTGTAAAGTGAAACATTTTAGCAGTAAAAGGAAAAGAAGCAGAGTTGACTCTTGCATTGCACTAATTGGAAGAATAGAGAACAAAAGCTGATTTTGGCGGTTACTGCAAGGTTAATGGAAGTAACCTAAACCATAAAACTAACACTACAGGAGCGCCATGCAAATATTGTCGTGCAGGGTGAGCTCATGAGTGTTGCATCCTGAATAGCAAGATTCTGGTATATTAAAGCTTTGTTAACTTACTATCTGAATTTACTTTTGGGGAGCTTCTCTCGTGAATGGGAATATTATGGGCCGTGTGAAACCTCGCACAAATCAGCAAGACCTATAAATGACAGATCGGAGTTTTTGACCCAAATTTTTTTAAAAAAAATGACAGATCATAGTAATAGCATTAGGATGGGGTGAAAGTTCCCTCGCAATGAGCGAAATAGATCATGCATCTTATGCTTCAAGTAAGAGACTTTGATTTAACAGGGGCTTGTGATTGATTAGCTAGTTGGGGAATTTCTTATTCGATGCATTTTGTCTGATGACTTTGTCTCATTACTGAATTGGCATTTTCTCCATCTGCTGATGATTCGTTATTCACTTCTACCAGCTGTATATTGGTGAAATTTGTTAGGTGGATGCATTTGATCTGATGACTACGATAGGCTTGTCAAATTGTTTGCTGTTATTGCATTTTCTGTGGTTTGTTATCCAATCTACAAACTGGAGAAGATTCGAGGGAATCGGAATTGCCTTTTGAAGTAAAGGATTTGATTTTCACAGTTTAATTGGCCTGGGATGTAACTAATTTCTTCCTGACTCTGATTTCTATTTTTTGTTTTGCATTATCCTTATGTACTTTTTTGCGTTATCTTTTGTATACTTCTTTGTTTCTACTATCTTCATGGTTCTATTCCACTTCTGTTTTCATTATTCATATTTATTAACAGTCAACTTGAAATTGTCTGAAACGTGGATTCTTTTCCCATCGACTTTTAATGAGTCATTCTATGCCACTACTTTACTATGAGATAAGATATAACTGGTGCTGGTTTGCCACCTTTTTCTTACCCTTGTTCACCTCTTTTCTGTGGATGATCATCAGATAATTGAATTGATTATCTTTGTTTTTACCTGGTTGGCATTGGTACTGAGAATTGGTGATTGACAATGATTCGTGAACAGAGCGTAGCCTACGACAGGTCAAGTGCTCCTAAGGACTGTAGGGTCTCTGGATGGCTTCAAGGACATGCTGATTCTGCAGCAGTTGACACTGAGAAGATGTTTCTCTTGGCAGAGTTCACGTACGATCTTGAGAAGAGCAATGCTCAAACATTTAATGTCTTGGATTCGACAGCTTCTGGTCTCATTGATACAGTCAGGTTAGACTTCACGTCAAACCATGGAAGCGCGACTTATACTTGCATTTATCGCCTGAGAGTGCATGGTCACGAGCCTGAATCCGAAACACTGTTAGCCATGCAGTCTTGACATGTTTTGGCTCTCCTTTTTCTCCTCTGTAATTCTTGTTATGTATCACTTGGTTAGATCCGGTTCTTTGCTCTGAAGGGTCCTGCTTCATGCCACTGGACTGTCCTCTTTCTAGAGTTGTGATCCATCGTGCTTAGACAATCTATGTGCAACTGTCTTCAGTCATCAAGCTTAGATTAGCAAATTTGTTGTACATTGTGAGATTTTTGCTATTATAGCTGTAGCATTGCTTTGTTTCAATAGGGGGGGGCGCATGATGTCAAAAGTTGCGTTTGTTTCGTTTTTAAGTGAAGACACTGATGGCGCAAATAGAAAATCCGGTTGCAAAACAAGTTTGGTAGAACTCATGTTGTTTCTTGAAAGTAAAAATAGTTCTCATAAACGAGAGATTCTTTCTATATTTTCCATTTTAAAATGAGGCTAGAAGTGGGATTTGGTGTAAGGGTTTTCGTGCTTTGTTAAAATGACTGAAGGGTGAAGTGCATGAAACGATCTTTTTTCTTGGCCAGCGTTGAATTTGAACAGATATATCTGACGATAAGGGAAGGAGTTTTTTCTTGACTTGCTTCAACGATATTACCGGCACTAATAGCATGTGCGAAAACGCGTTCTTACTCAGTTTTGCTGGAGCTAAATTCGACCAGAAATTGCTTTGCAGCTTCTTCCCCTTTTTTTGACCAAAAAAAAAAAAATTCGAGCAGAAATATGAGATTCTTTGCTTTGTTGGTGCGAATCACAAAAGTAGGGAAAATTGTTTAAAAAAAAAAACCCTAAATCTACGTCACTTTTGTCAATTTAGTCTTAAATCTTTTGTATTTTTGCCAATTTATTTCATCAGCTTATTGGCATGGACAATTTTTAATATTTTTTGAATTTTTAAAATTTTTCTTTTCTTTTCTTTATCTTTTTTTTTCCCTTCCTTTATTCTTCCTCCAGTTGGTGGGTGAGGTCGGTGAGGGTTGCTCTCACTAGTCCTGAACGAGGGCAAGCTTTGCCAGAGGCTAGCGAGGTCGCGCCTTGTCATGGCTAGGCAAGCCTCGTCGGCCCTAGCCAGCGGCGACCGGTTGGAGGGAGAAGAAAGGAAAAGAAAAGAAAAGAAAAGAAAAACAACAAAAATTTGAAAAGTATGAAAATATTATAAAAAATTGCCCATGTCAATATTGGCAAACATTTACGTCGGCGTTGATCGGTTAAAATTGACCGGATTGATTGAATTGACATAAACGGAAAATGTTTAGGATTAAACTGGTACAAATGCAAAAATATGATTGAATTGCCGAAATTGAAATATTTATGACTGAATTGGCAAAAGTGAAACAGGTTTGGGATTTTTTGTTTTGATAAATTTTTTCGCACAAAAATAGGTTTCGCATCGATCAATGCACCGAATCGTACCCTGCTAATCCGTCATCTTTTTTGGCTAAACGACCTCAATAATACCCGAATGCCCTTCGCTGGAATTTGATGTGTTAGGGAGAATGAGATAGATTTCTCTGGTCTGGTCTCGTCGTTATTTGCTTTATCGCAACGACGGGGACAGTCCATTTCACGCGCGACTTTTCCTTATTGGAAATCTCATGTTGGTCTTCAAAATTCCAGTCTCTTTAGGGTAAATCATACGAATAATCCCTAAATTTTGGCTCAATGTGTAATATGATCCATGTAATTTAAATTTGTTTAATATGATTTATGGCCTAACGTGCAATATCTTTTCAAAAAATTTTAATTTATTTAATATGGTCCTTGAACTTTTGGTATATATATTCAAATTTAGTCCTCCGACCGTATGAAAATGTACGATGTCCGACTCTGAACTTGAATTAATGGAAAGACAGCGTCGAATTATTTCATGCAGTTCAATGACTAAATTGAATATGAACCAAAAGTTCATGGATCACATCGAAACAAATTAAAAAGTTCGGAGATGATATTGCACGTCGGATTAAAGTTCAGAGATTATTGATGTTGTCGCGCGCCAAGTATCAATGACGATCGAACCGGATGACCAAACGGCATGTACGCTCTCATGACGTTGTTCTGGAATTTAGAGTTCATCGAGTATTTTGATGACAGCCATGAGACCAGGAGTGAGTGAGTGGGGCAACGCTGATGTTCCATCTCAACTACGACAAAATGCATGACTCGCACGTTATAAAGGAAAGCAGAATCGAGAGTCTTAGGATACCGACCTCACTCCCAAGCACTCAGAAGACTAGTCCAGCTGTCACGACAACTGTCCTGAAGGAACAAGTTCCTCCCTCGTAACCTTAAACATTAAAATGCAGCTCTAGTCTTTTTTATTATTATTTTGAATTCAAGAGGTTCCTCTGAGAATCGGCAGAAAATGGGATTGAGTTCGTTGTCATCGGGAAAAGTGTGAAAAAAAAAATTCTAAACTTATTGTATTGTTATAAACTTCTTTTTTTAATTGTGCCAATTCAGTTTAAATTTTTTTGCATTTGTGCCAACCGAGTCTATTTAATCGGAAGTCGTTGACGTGAATGCCAGCTTATGGCCAGAGTTGGCATAGACCTTTTAAAAGATTTTTTTTTTTTTTTGGTTTTTCCTCTCTTTTTAGCCTTCTCTTACCAATACTTTTTTTTTAATCGAGGGCCAGTGAGGGTTGCCGGCCAACCCTTGCCGGCCATAGCTAGGGGTCACGAGCCTTCGCCTAGTGGTCGATGCGGCTGTCGGCCCTCGATAAGAAAAAGGGTATAGAAAAGAAAAATAATAAAAAACCAAAAAAATATTAGAAAAATTATAAAAAAAATCAACACGGCCGTGCCACATAAGATGACTCACATTCACATCGGTGATTTTTGGCCAAAATTAGCTGAATAAACTCAACTGGTATAAATGCAAAAGGTTTATGATTAAATTAGCATGATCGAAAGGTTTATAATTAAATTGACACTAATGCAAAAGATTTAAGATTTTTTTTTTATACTTTCCCCCTATTTCCCAGTCATCTTTAACGTTATTTTGGACTAAACACGTCGATAACACTGCAAATTCGCTATAGTCATGAACCAACGGAAGCAAGTTTAATTTTCTCTTTCTTAGAGATGACTTAGGCTGCGTTTGGTAGTTTAGATATAATGAGGTATCCTATATGGTGTTTGACAATGTCTTTCGAGCCGGATATAAGAATAAAACACTGGATAAAAAATTCGGGGTAGGGATGGGATAAAACCCGAATGGTATACAAAAGTTTAAGCAATAACTTAAAAATCTCTATTATTTTCCAACGATGGATCCGCATATTGCTTGCCGGCCGCCACATCAGCTGTCGTTGTTACTTTCGACCATTGCTTGTTCGCTGTTGCCTTCGATCACGGCCGATCATCATCTTTGGTAAGCCGATCGTGTTACGACAGCGATCGTAAAAAGGAGTCTGAAGATGATCATCGTCGCCTCCGACGACGGCAGATTTGCAAGATCAGGCAGGCCGTGTCCAGAAGCCATAATTGACGACAATTGCGGTTATGGTGTACGATAATACAGGTTGGAGTGCTTTTCACTGCCGGCACAAGACAAGCGACCGAGAATCTAATTGTTTTTATCCCAAGCATGTTAATCCTTGCTTTTTTATTTAATTAATTATTTCTTTCTTTCTTTTAACCTGTGAATATATCAGCTTATTCTGCAACTGTGGTGAAAAATTCCCAATTTCCTTGAAACATCCTCTACCGTCTTCTTGTCCTATCTTAAGTTGCACTAAACATATAACAGGACATTTACCATCCAGAAGATATCCGGAAAATCTCTAAACTCCATATCATCCTATCCGCACGACCAAATACAACCTTAGAGTACACACAATGGATTGGAATTTTTTTTTTTTTGTGTCCTTCCTGAGGGCAATTCCTTTACACGAAATTCTCATATATAATTCAATGGTTGCTTCGAATTTGAAGCACAAAGCAGAACACATCCAACATGCTGTCTCTGAAGCAAGATTCCTCTCACCCCTTTCCACACAAATTAAAGGAAAATAAAAATAAAATAAATAAAATAAAAATTCCTGGTCTTCCTGTATATCAGGATCATCTACTTTTCTTTGAAACAGCAAAGCTTTTGGGACCATCAAACTTGCCACTCATTCCTCACAGGTTGCTCCTCTCTTTCTGCTTAGTCTTGGTAGCTAGATTAACATAAGCATAAAAATTCATTACTTTGATTGTTTGGCTGACCGTTTCCTAGAAAACAGAGCATGGGTTCTGATGGTTTGGAGTCTTTGGACTGACCCGTTCTTCAATGGGGTCATTTGTTCATGCCTAAGCAAATCGTTATCTTTTAGGATTTTATTAAGACAAACTGCCCCTAAGTTACTCTATAAGAAGCATTAATTATACTAGGATAAAATATATTTAATATTCAATTTTTTTTAATGTGCGTCGAGAATCACTTTTTCTATCTTTGGGCTATTAATGGGTGATTTTGGGCCACTTGTTAATTTAAATAAGCGTCTTTTGAGCTAAAACAAAACCTTTGTTTTTTTTTTTTAAAAGGAAATAGGATGACCAGTGTTTGTATTGTAGTAAAATTATCCACACACCTGTTTTTTGTTCAAGAAAGAGAGAAGGGGAAAAAAAGAATTTGCAATTGTTTTTTTTTGGGTCCTTTTCTTGGCTGGGGCTGCCAAGTCCAATGATGCCTGCTTTTTGTTTTGTTCGAGATTGTCTATTTCCTTGTGAATGGACATTGTTAACCACCCAAGTACATTGTAAGGATGACGGATTTCCCAATATAAAAATCAAGACTTCTATAGTTTTGGTGAGGTGTAAATAAGCTTATTTTTGGTAATTTTTTTTCTTTCTATATCTCAAGAACTCCATACGCGCTTTCGGCTTAAATAAAAGACAGAAGTGATCCGCGATAATTATTTCATAAACCAATTTCGAATTCGAAAGCTAATGAGGAAGGAACCTTTTCATGTACCCCGAATGGCCAGACCAAAGAGAGTGATGTGAAATGTAAGTCAGTACTTTTTCTGCATTTCATTATCATTGTCGTTATCATTGACGTGATTTATTAGCTTGGCCGCCTAATAAGTAAAATCATATCTCTCTCTTTTTTTTTCCTTTCCAAGAAAAGAAAATAAAAATCAGAGACCCTCCTCCGAATTATGATTTCTGTTTCTACAATGAGCATCGATTCTCCACACATTTGACTCATTCTTGAATTCGCCGAGAGCTCTAATTGGGATCATTGCAAGCAAAGGAAGCAGTCGAAGCCGTCTTAGCGTTTCAAAATGGTCATAAAAAGGAGTCAAACCCACATTCAAACCTAATATGCTGCTAGCTGCCCATGCCCACATAAAAGGAACAAAATTTCTTTCTTTTTTCCTTGAAAACGATCGAAATTGAAATTTTTAAAAAAAGGGTTTTTCAAGAAATGGGAAAAGGAGTAGGGTATGGACCATGATCAAGAGATAATCCTAATTAAATTAGAGGGGGGCGCGAGGGGAGAAGTGACCCACCCACCCTTGCCGGAAACAAATGCATCGCTTCGAGGGAGCCAAAGTGAGTCACCGAGGCTAAAAGGGGAGGAGAGCTTCAGAAAAATCCACAAGTTGACAAGGACTTGCATGTTTCTTGGATGCTTTTCTTCTTCCTTTTGCAGGCCGCACGTGTGGACCACTTCCTCCTCCTCCTCCTCCTTTCTTCTTCCCTCCCAATACGGCTTTCCCGATTCCTCCCTTCCAAAGACAATCCATATGATAATTCATCTAAAATAAGGCCAACCAGATTGCATAGTCTGGGAATCTAAGTCCATCTGAACCGTTCATTGCATGGATTTCGCGTGGGTCTCACATGATCATGGTTGAAATGATATCGGTTCATCTGATCAATAGACCGCGTTATCAGTCCGACGTCCCATAAAAGACCATGTACTTTTGAAATGTGAAAGACAGTAAAATTCAATTCTTTCACTTTGGAAATGGGAACTGAGTCTGACTGACCAACAGCGAGGGTCTTCTTCTTCTTCTCCTTTTTCCATAGCCGTCGACGTTAAGAAAGTTCATTCAACCCTTTTGACCGTCTCTTCCCTTTCTCGATCGAACCGATTATAAATTCACATTCTAATTCTTCGCACCATTTTGCACGTAAATCAACCCCCCCCCTCTTCCGCTCATTCCATCTCGAAACATCAACTTTTGCCTTGGTGTCTTTAAAACAGAGTTCTTAGTTTTGTGTACAGGGCCGAATACCCAGGTTCCTTGTTCTTCTTCATTGTCCCCTTTAAGCCAGAATTCCAACTGGGTTCCCCAAGAAATCGAGAACCGGGAAATTGCTGATTATTATCTTAATACGTTTCTGAGAATCTTTGCTCGGGGAAAGTTGACTTTTCTATTCCTTGGGCAAACACACGACTTGGGACGTCAAGAGTTGTTATATGGGGTTGCCACCTTGCCCTATATGATGGCGATGCTCGCCTGTTCAAGATGGTGCTGTGATGCTTGTCTTTTTCCCTGGTAATCTCCTGCATTTTGACTCCTCCTCCTCCTTCATCTTCATCTTCTTCTTTTCACAATTGTATTTTGGATGGCACGTTTGGTTGATGGGCATCTGTGTAATCTCTCTCTCTCTCTGTTCTTTCTTCGTCTTCTGGTTTTTGTGCGTGAATTTGTGTTTGGATTATATGCAGTTGGGAGTTTCTAGGATTTTCGCTGTGAAAGAAAAATGTAATTTTTTTTTAAAGTGCTTTTTGGTTGGAGGGGATGCTTGACATGTGAGATTGGTGGTTTCTTTTCTCTTGCTCATTAATGTCATCACACCTGCTCATACATACCTTTTATAAATGTATCCAGTCCACATGTGATCTTTCAGTTTCTCCAATTAATTGACGGTTGCCTTTTCCGGTTCATGATGTGCTGCTATTCCAACGGAACCTGAATTCGCTTTTGGAAGGTCATGGCCTATTCAACATCGTCACTGTTCCATTGATGAGAAACTGCAGTTTTGGCTGTGACATTGATGAACCAAGAGAGGATCAAGAAGGAGGAGGTCAATTTTTTTTTCCCGCCTTTCATTCTGCAGCTATTCTTATTTCAGCCGTAGAGCATGATTATCCGGGGTTTTATAATTATGAAGAGATCAACTGTTTGTCGGAATTTTGAAGAATTAACCGTATGCTATGATTTCAGTCATTCTCTAAGAAAGTCATGGCGATGAAGAATTGGATTGGAACAAGGTTGAAGAGGAACCTGAGCGACTCCCCCGGTGAGTATTCTTCAGAAAATGTCCAAATGCAAGAGTTGAATGCGCCTTTTTGTTTTCTGTCTGCAGTTCGTAGTTGTGAATTCTTGCGATCTTCAATTCTTTAATCGGAGACAATTGCTACTGAATCATCCTGGAGGTACAGCAATATTCAGGCGTAATTCTTTTAGAAGATGTGAAAACACTGAAATTCAAGGCCCTGGAAAATACTACTAGTCATTGGTCACGGGGGCATCTGTTCAGTGAATTTCTTTCTTCAATTTGAATAGAATTTATCTTCGGAATATCTCGTTTCGGGAATACTTAAGACTTGGTCTTGGTCCATATCCGAAATCCCGTGTCACGGAAGTACCATTAGGAACATGGAAGAACACGAAGAGAGGTCCGAGAAAGGGGTAGAGCATCTCCATAAAGTTGGTCTAGAGAGCATCTCCATACAGTTGGTCTAGAAGGAAGAATATGTTCTAGTTTTGATATCTTAAGATAGAGTAGGAATGGACGCTAGAATTTTTACCCCTTTCTTAAAAGGTATTCGGTATCCAAATTCCCTGATGTCTTCTTAGTGGAAGTAAAATGGCAACTTTGGAAATGCTAGGGTTATTAGGATATTTCTCTGTTTCCCCAGCAATCACCATCAGAGAAAGTTTGTTCCTGACTTCAGATGCTTCAAGCACTATATTTGGCCTCTCGTGTATTTTTTTTCCAGATCAACAGCCAGGTTTGGTACTTGAGAGTTCTTGTCTCGGGGGCATTCGACGAATGCCGATAGATCAAAATGTTCAAACTTTCAGGTATTTATTTGCGACGATTCTCATCCTTTTCTTTTTGTTTCACCTCTTCCCCTCACAACACTTTTCTGAATTCTGATGTTTTGTTTCGATGTTCATTTTTCAGGGTTTTTGTAGCAACATGGAACGTTGGGGGGAAATCTCCTCGTGGAGACCTCAATTTAGATGAAATTCTTCGAGTCAATGATCCGTCAGACATATATGTGTTGGGGTACAGCCTTACCGCTTCTTTCTTGTAACTTTACCAAAACTGATATCTTTGTACTTAGTTGTTATTAGCTATTCATCAATCGCTCGATTAGGAGATGCACTAATGGAACCAAATAGCGTTCTAGCCCTAGATACATGCCATGTGACAGCTTAGAAGGGAAAAGATGTTTTCCAAGTTCCGTGCAAATGATGAAGAGGCTGGTTTTTTTTTTCTCGGCTATCTATAAAGAGTCTTTAATGTTGTCTGAATTTGGATGAGGATTTTTCTAAAAAGTCAGAGATGCATACTGCCTTGGCTCTTTCATTCATCTAGTAAGTTTCTTCAGACTCCAGTTTTCAGGAAATCGTCCCATTAAATGCTGGGAATGTGCTCGTGATTGAAGACACTGAACCTGCAGTGAACTGGCTCAGACTGATAAACCAGTCACTCAACAAACCGCATAATGGAGCCTATAGAGGACTGAAAGCTAGCCCCGCTATTACCAGTTCACTTTTCTTCCCGAAGCCTTCCCTTAAGAAGATCAGCAAAGTCTTCAGGACGGAGAGTAGAAGGCGGCTTAAGGCTTGCAATTGTCCATCTGATTTAGAGAGGAAAAATAGTAAAGATCTTTGCTTTCGGTGTCAACAGCCAAATATAAGTGAAGACGACATATCTTCAGAAGAGGAAGATGATGGATCGAATGGCTTTGAGATAACGGAGATTTCAGCTGCTTCCGTCGGTAATCAGATGAAGTATGGTCTCATAGCGAGTAAGCAGATGGTTGGCATTTTTGTCACGGTATGGATGAGAAGAGAGCTCGTGCAGCACGTCAGCCATTTAAGGATCTCGTGCATTAGCCGTGGGATCATGGGATGTCTCGGTAATAAGGTGAACTTTTCTCGCTAAATTTGTGCCTACACACATTTGTAATTCTACTTGAATGAAAAAATTGCTGCAAATTGGACATCGATGAAATCTCAAATCCTAACTTTGGTTGTTCTTTGTTTTTGTTTGGTTTCAGGGCTGCATTTCAGTTAGTATGTCATTCCATCAGACTAGCTTTTGCTTTATATGCAGTCACCTGGCATCTGGGGAAAAGGAAGGCGACGAGCTCAGGAGAAATTCGGATGTGATTGAAATTCTCAAGAACACTCAGTTCCCAAAGATATGCAGAGTCCCTAACAGCAGGGTACCGACCAAGATATTAGAACACGAGTGAGCGCCCCGAGACTTTGAGTTTATCAATGTTTTTCTCACGCTGATCTGATTAATTACTTCACATTTGCCAAACTATAATGTATTGAATTCTGATGTACTTGCGTGTCCTGCACAAAAATTGTTTCAGCCGGGTCATTTGGTTGGGCGACTTAAATTACCGAATATCTTTGAGCTATTCCGAGACTAAAAGGCTTATGGAACGGAACAAATGGGATGCACTGCTCGGCAAAGATCAGGTTTTCTTTTTGCTGAAACATTAACTTTTTATCAACTGTGTGTTTTCTTACAGGACCTCGGTAGTTTCTCTTCTTGTTTTAGTAAGGCTCATATAAAATTAATTTTCTTGTGACAGTTGAAGATTGAAAGGGAGGCGGGCCGAGTGTTCAAGGGATGGAAAGAGGGAAGGATATACTTTGCGCCGACTTACAAGTACTCGTACAACTCAGATGCCTATGCAGGAGAGAGCGTGAAGTCGAAGGATAAAAGGAGAACTCCGGCATGGTATGTGCACATCAAAAGTACTTTGTCCTCTCTCTTTTGGTTACTATAAGCAGTGAATATTTGATCTCTTGATGATCACAGGTGCGACAGAATACTATGGCACGGAAATGGGATACGGCAAATTTCTTACGTTCGAGGAGAGTCCCGGTTTTCAGATCACCGCCCGGTTTGCTCGGAAATTTTGGTGGATGTTGTAGTTACTGAGGCTGGAACAAGGAGAGTAACATCCGGTCCTAACATGAAGGTTGGAGCTGAAGAACTTCTAACACCCATCAGCAGATACATGTCGATATAAAATGTGAGTTCGTGCACCAAATTGCACCTTTAATCCAATTTTCGCGTGCTTGATCCGCAGAATCTGAATCTTTTCCCCTTTTTTCATGATAAGGCATTGGACCTGAAATCCTATCAGTATCTTGATGTTTTTTTGCCCTTTTTGTACATGACCTGATTCTCTACCTTATTTCTTCAGGAAGTCGGAATAGATCGCATCCCTCTTCAAAGTTGAATATGAAAGTTTTGCCAATTTCCCAAGATTAGTAGGAGCAAATGCACTCATAATGGTAAATTTTCTTGTTCAGCAAGCTAAACCCATTGGGGGATTCTTCGCAATTGTACGTAAGGAATCGATCGTCTGATAGCAATGGAAATTGTCAATGGCAAACGTAAATGCAATTTCATGGGACTTAGAGTGGTACTGCTCTGCTCATGCTAAATTATGCCTTAGTTCTTTGATGGAGGGTGTGAATCTCGTTCCTCTAGTATAAAGGCAATGAGGATAAAGGGCACTTGGTCAGATTATCTTTTTGTGCTTTTTTTTTTTTTCTCTTCTTATGGCAAGGTTTGAAAACTACATGCTTCATTAATCCTGTGAATTTCATTTTTTTGTGTGTCTTTTGACATCTGTTGTCTTCCTTTAAAATTGTAAGATTCATCACCCTTCTGTAGAACTGAGAAAATATGGCAAACGTGTGCATTAGATTCTGTGATGGTTTTGTCCTGGACTCTTGGGCCTATGAGACAGAGAGACCCTTGAACAGGTCTTAAGATATGATGCAACATCAAAGGCCAAAATCGTGACAGAACATCCTAGATTTGCCGTTACGACAGATCGTTTCCAACTATGCAACAACCCACTTGTAAATCCTCCAACAGCATCATTTCCAACCATGCAACAACCCACTTGCAAATCCTCCTCGTCTTTTAGCGTGCAGAACAGATCCCACAATTTTTTTTTTCCTATTACTAAAATATCCCTTTTTAGACTGCCGGAATAGTTACAATGCTCGCCGAAAATCCCATTTGAAATAATTTGATCATTTCATATCTTTATTTGAGACGATAAAATCCTTATTTGAGATAATTTAATCACTTCATGTTTTTATTTGAGATGATTTAGTCACTTTAAATGCTTATTTATATATAAAAAAAAGTGCAGATATTTCACATCTTTATTTGAAATTTTTTTTCTTGATGCTTGATCCAACACACCGACCATCACTTGGAACTGGCTTTACATAATAAAATAAGAATATGCCAGAGAGAGAGAGAGAGAGAGAGAGAGAGAGAGAGAGATTTGAGAACACTTGCTTTTTTTTAATCTTTCCCATCAACCATCCCCCAGCAGATTCCAACTCCACCAAAAGAAGGAAAACTGAAGAAGAGCTAAACAAACCCAACCAGTTCTTACCTTCCAAACATATCTCCCACCCAGAAAAGGTATAAACAGAAAAGAAAAAAACAGGGAGGACCTTCAAACATTACTATAGTCACAAGAAACTGAAGTTGTTGAAGAAGATGGGGAGGGTGATGATCTCTCACACAACAACATCGTCCCTTGCCCATCAGTACCCTCCACCACTCCACCGCCCCCTCCGAAGATCAAGTCGATGTCGTCCTCGAAACCCTGCTCACCGAACAGATCCGGCAGTTCCCCGCCCTTCTCGATCATGAGGTCCGGGACAGGCAACAGGTTGAGCCCGAACACGTCCATGCAGAAGCTCCAGGGAGCGAGCTCCCGTCGTCGGCAGAGTCCATTATGCCGGAGGAGTCCATGTCCATGCAATTGGGAGACGGGTGGAGGTCGAGATCATCGGCATATCGGGGGACCTGTTGCTCTAGCTTCTCCTGTTTGAGGGGTGCTTGCGGCTTCGGGTCGTCGTGAACAATGGCATGCTGTGTTTCTTTTGATTTGGGAGGATCGGCTGGTGCTGCTTGGCGTTGTGATACGTCGATGTGGACGCCTTTCTTCATCAAGCGTTCGACGTAATTGCTAATGTCGAAGTTGGTCACCGCATTCGCTCCTCGGTATTCGATGGCCGCCATATCGTATGCTGCCGCCGCCTCCTCCTGTGTATCTTCAAAAACCAAACAAACCAACAAAATAATTCAATCTTTCTGTTTAAATAAAGAGACAAAATTAACAAGGGATTTAAACAATTGGGTAGTTTTGCTGACTCCATGGATTGACTTGACAAAACTTAAGTTATGGTTGAGCTTCTGCTAGGAAGTAAAACGGGATGTAGAAATCACGTGACAGACCTATTCCGTTCAGTCAAGGTTTGTATTTTGTTGACCACCCCACTAAAAAATAGATTTAATGCCTATCTGATTATTTGACCAATTTCCAGTAGGCGAGATTAATTATTGCTGACAACTTTTTAACAAGATTCTTTAGGGTTGAAAGCTGAACTATGGACCAATAAAGGGAAAAAGGAAAACCTATTTGAGGCCATACTGAATAGCCGACCGAACGAGAAAGAAACCATCACTCGTGAATCACACAAGCAATAAGATTGTTGCTCTCGCGCCACGGGATTCGATTTCGGAATTGGCACTTAATCATTTTGAGGACAACGACAAACTTCCGATGTGGTCGATAGCCTATCTTTAGTCCTCTTCTCTAAGTTACATGTGCAAAACGAATTTCTCGCATACCCAAGAGTCGATTCGAGCTATGTACAGCTAGAGATCGATTCCAAATTCAGTTCTTAGGAAAAACGACATCATCCATCCAAACTCTACTTCTAAAACAAGTAGTGGCTCAATGCGCCATGCAGAAAGCAACTTCTTTCTCATCGAAAGCACATGAAATCTATATAAATCATCAAAATTTTTCAGGCACCTCATGTTCATATACTTCTATCCTAAGGTTCATAAATTCAAGGATTTAAAGCTGGATCTAAGTAAACCCCCCCCCCTCCCCCAAAAAAAAAATATCCCAAAGGGTTCAGACAATCACCCGCACGTGACTTCTCGCGCATGTCATTATGCTAAAAGAAAAAAGAAAAAAAAGAGTTTAAAGAGATTTGTTTATCTCTAAAGTAAAATATAATTATTTAGAGCCAAAGGAGGTTATGATAGTGATCCACCCACGTCACCCACACGCGCACACGTTTCCATCCCTAGTGGGAAGTCACGTGCTGCATGCGTGGCAAGAAGCCAAGTGCGGCTTGGGTTCTGTCAGACAGAAAATAGAAACCTTTACATGCGTTAAGCGGAAGTTCAATCATAATTCAAACAATCAAAGGGGTTGAAACCAAAACGAGTTTACTTAATATGCTTTCCCGACCAATTAAGCCCATTAAAAAGTCAATCTTTGAACATTAGTGGAGTAACGTGAATACCCGAAAAAGGGGGGAGGAAGTAATAATATTTGAATTTAAATAATTTAACCTGACCATAGAACTTGCTGGAAGCGATGACGGGAAAAGACTTTTTTTTTCTTGTTCCGAAAAAAAAAATTCATTTCATTCATTAAGAAAGGAATTTTGACCAAGTGGGATTTGGATCAACTATAGAAGTCACCAGCTTTACGGCACGCACCAAAAAAAAAAAAGACCATCATGTGGAAAACATGCTTTGGGAGGGAAATAGATAGCGATGCATCAAAGTGAATGGGCAAGTGCCCAACTACGAAAACGAAATCGTAATGACACCCACCTTAAAAAAAAAGGGTCAAAAAAACATGCCCAAAATACCCAACTTTTGTCAAATTTGGTAGACAATTGACATTATTGAAGAAGGAAGTGACGACTCTATAATTTACAAAGTAGTTTTTTTCGTTTTACCCAATTGATGGCTAGGACCAGAAGAAGTACATTGAATTGAAAAGGGTGAAAAGTACAAAGTCAAAGCTAATTTTAGTATGGACCCAGCCA
>JAGVVM010006720.1:0-26206 GCA_019149425.1 Psidium friedrichsthalianum
GGCTTGGTTTTTTTGTTTAAAGCAAGAAAAATTCTCAAAGCCATTTGAAGCCTTCAATAGCTTTACAGAACATCTTGTTGAAAAAAGATAGTGGAAATCCCAATCAAGTTCTCGCGAGATATAGTATCGTAAGGTTGGTGAATTACATTTCAACTGCCATTTGTAGATTTCTGAGTGGAGCATGGGATTAAAAGACTACTCCACTCTAGCTTATCACCACACAACAATAGTGTCTGCAAAACCGAAGAGCACCCGCCACCATTTCTGAATCTGGTAGCGCAAAACACGAAAACACGCGAGTATAACCCAAAAAGCTTCTCGGGGAGAAGGAGGGGAAAGGGAGAGAGACGGCGATATACCTCGGAGGCGGCACATTTGGAAGTGTTCTCTTTGTGAAGTAAAAGCTCCCAAAGTATACCAACCCTTTAAGCTGTTTTAATTATGACGCAACCTGCGAAGAAACTTGGAGTGGGCAAAAAGACCTGACGGGAAATTTCATTACTTTAGCAATTGTTTCGGATCGTGGTGATTCGCATACGTATAGCCCTTGGTTCTCGACCATAGAATAGAGGACAGCAAGCTAGGGCTTGACTAAAGGTGAAGAGAAGTATTTTTCAGCTTGGGCGATTAATGATCAATTTAAAAAGCCTAGGCCACACTCTATGATGCTCCATCGGCCAAAGAAAATCATCATCAGAAAAGAAAACACATGCTGTGTATTTTTGATGAAGCCTGGATTCGAGTCGGTGACCAGTTAAGTCAAGATGACTGATGTTGAACAAACCGCGTGTCCATAAAATAGCAATTTTGACAGATTATATATCTAAGAGGGGATTCGGGACAAACAATCAGAAAAGGGGACCCGGCCACCATGAGGGGACCACGTCCACATGAAATGCTTCCGAGTCACTTCTAAGCAAACAGATTGTGTAGCATTAGTCAGGCAGGAACAAAAATCCACACCACATCATGGTTCGGTCGGCGAACGGGCCGATCGCAAAAGCCCAAGGCGAACGGATGGAAAGATCATGAAGGTGTCCAAGCAGTGTTGAGCAACAAAAGACGACCAACTAATCCAGTTAAGGCTTTGATTTGTAGTAGTGATGCCACTACTTTTGATAGAAGCAGTAGCAAGTAAAACGAGAGGTTGCAATGGATGCAGAAATTGCATCAATTGAGAGAGAAAATAAACATGGTGCAATCGAACAATATCACTACTACCCAAAGGGCGGAAAAACAATCACAGTCAAATGGGTGTACAAAAGGATGAAAATTGAACAAAGGAATGGCGAAATATTGAAGACATCCCAAGACACAACAAAAGTTGGCAATTGGTGCAAACAAGGGTTACAAGCAACGAATATTTAGGAGCGTGGATTCTTAAAGAGGCGTTTGCTCTGTTGAAGACCTTGATACACTCCGATTGTGCTTGCAATTAGCCGCACAAAATTTGTGGCCCATCTATCAATTAGATGTGAAGTCCGGCATTCTTTACCTGTTGATCTTCAAGCGCAGGTATTTGTTCTCATAGAGCGACACAACCTCCTTGGAATCTGTCAAAGCTGGGTAATGAATGTGAAAGGTAATATAAAATTGAACGGAAGTTTTTATATGGGTTTTGAACAAGCTCCAGACAGGCTTGGTTGACAAAGTAGATTCGATGGTTTTTGTTTTTTTAAAGGATGGATTTACAAAATGTCCACTTTGAGCCTGAATAACATGCAAAAAAAACGGGCCAAACGCGTATTTGTTTATTTAAGACGGGGTCTTCGGTTGGGAAGCAAATTGTTTTCCTGTGTATGTTATGGTATATGTGGCTTGACCTTATCTTCACCTGGGATGATGATAGTGTCCCAATGATGGACCATTTAGGAGATCTAGCAATGATGCTGATGAATTTTGGACATGCCGCGAACTTAGGATTGATCGCTTATTCTTGATTCTAGGCATTGAAAGTAAGTTAAACATCTGAGCTGGAATTTTGTGTCTGCGCAAACAAGAGATATGTTCAAGTAGGCATTTATAGGCAAATGATTCAGAATGAAAGCTATAGGCAAAAAATTTAAATGATGACCAAAAAGAAACGGAACTCTGGACGGAGCGAAACCCACCAACAAAAAAAACGAAAAAAAAAAAAAAAAAAAAGTGGAAAGACAAACTGAGGTTGGATTGAAGCTAAAACCGAGGATCCAAATGAAAAAGTAAATAAGCCACACTAACTAGAGCACGCAAAATCGTGGGGGAATTCTAATGGTAATTTAACATCACAAGGCTAAGAGATTTACGTAAAATACAACGAAAAGACATTATGCAGGCAGTGTGCAAAAGCATATCTCTATTCCCTTGACGTTGTACATAGGGACCCGTCAGTGATGAAAACTTTTTGGGCTGTTTGCTAACCAATAGCGGAGAGAAAGTTTAGAGACCTTGCTCTAGTTTCACTGACGTGATTATGACTGATGATAGGATGATCAAAAAGGCACTTCTGGCTAGTGTTTGTGCTTGGTTGAGGCTATCTCATGGTGTTCAAAAGGAGCCAATCAATCGTTCTCTATCACAAACTGAAGAGCCAGAGCTTGAGTATCTGCCGTACTGTTCAGCTAATACGAGTTAAGTGAAGATTCTTGAAGAACTTCAGTTTAAAACCGCAAGAAGCAATGGCAATTTCATATTGTGGAACAATAACTCAAAACCCCATTAAACTCCTCAAGAATCTAGTCCTACATGGGAGAAGCAAACATATAGATTGTGAAAATGATCATTTTTTTGAGGGTCAATCAGCAGGAAGATAAAGTGATTGATCCTTGTTTCTATGGAGCGCAAGATCAGCTTGGTTGATTTATTTAACCAAGGAACGCTCAAATTGTCTAAACATTTTCGAATAAGCTGAAGGAAAGCTTCTTTGGTGTTTGTTTTCGTCGAAGCTCCAGATTAAGTGAGGCGTGTTATAGTGCTATTTTAGTGACTCCTTTAATGCTGATTCTCTTATAGCGAACAGTAAACAGTTTAAGAGGAGGGTATTGAATTAAGTCAAAACAAAAAACAGCGTTTCGTTTTTTCATAAAAGACACTAAAGTTAAATAGAGTTGTCACTAAGGTTACAGCATGTTCAGCAATAGCGGGTCAAAAGTAGTTGCTATTTTTCTAAAAAAGGCTTATCCATAGGTGTATGGCTTATTTAAAGGTTAAGGCGGTCGTTAGTTCAACAAGGGTGAACGCAGCAAGCATTTTTCAAACTACCGGAACAACCTCTGTTAGTTGCTTTTCGCTATCGCCAAGCAGAAAAAGACGGAACAGGAGGAACCGCAGCTTTCCGTAACGAAAATTTCTTTCTTTGGGGCATCGCAAAGAAAACAACTCCTCTCACTGCATGCCCTTGTCGCTGCCAAACACTGGAATCCTAGGCTAAGGTAGCATATGAAGGTAGGAGACTTCCGAATATGAGAGAGAGAGAGGAGAGAAGCAAAGGGGGACCCGCCTGAAAATCGACAGACCAATTCCTCCTCACATCGACGCTGGTCATGATCATCAGAGATCTCTACAATTTAAAATCATCTAAATTTGAAAGTATTACAATCAGAACTACCTAAGCATGGCCGCGCACAGGGCCGAGGATGGCGAATCTTCACGAAGCCTCTGAGCGATCGATGATGTGGGTGCGGGCCGCGCCGGAAAAACCGGGAACGAATTGCAAATCCGCGCATTGCCGTCCCACCAAATCCTCGCCCCGGTCATTTGGCGGCATCCTTGGAGATTTTTCCGATTGGCTTGGGGAGCGACAGTTGGCGGTCCCGAGCCAACCCACGAAGCCATCCCCCACCCGGACACTCCAAAAAGAGAGCTTTGTCCAGTAAGACAGAACAACACAGCCTGTCCTTGTCGTGGTGGTACATGAATGGGGTCGTAGACCTCAGGAGAAACGAGAAGGCCGAGACAGTAGTGTTGCACGACGGTGCAACCCTAAACATCCGCGCAATGAAGAACCGTGGATTTTGGAGACATTCATTCTGTACGTGTGAAGCTAGGGGGGGTTAGGATTTTTCGTCAAAGACGTGTGCTAATGTCTCCTTGCCTGGGAAATACAATGACAACGCACTTCTCTTCATCCCTGTTTGGCTTTTGACTGAAGCTCCGTTTGTTCCCAATGTCGAAAAATAAATGATATGAAAAAACAAAATTTTCTGCAAGAAAACGATCGCTTTCCATTAAGGAGGAAGAAAACGTTATCATTAAATTAGTTATTGTTTCACGAAATAAATGGAGTTTCATCGTGATCTCTTGACTAGATAGTGGGATCAACGTAGGAAATACGGACGGAAAAAGTCAATCATATGCATGCAACGGGCGCGCGCGGGGGCCTTAAATCCCGTGTCCTTTCTACAAAAAGCGAAAGCCTGGAAGCAGGTCCCATTTCCTCTGTTTTTTTCTCTCTGTTTTTCCAAATCAGGCGACGTGGAGATTTGATTTACCCGAAATTTTAATACTAAGTGAATAGAGAATTGCACGTGTGCTGCCCACGTAATCTATAACTAGCAGAGGGTGAAACGAACATTTGTCAATTACGGACTAATGGTAGCCATACAACGAAAGAACGCGAAAAGCGATGCTTAATCTACTGTGGGGTTTTTCCTGGTTCTTAAATCCTTTTCCTCTGTTTGTCCCCTGCAAGCCGCCAAAGACAGATTGAGGACTCAAAGTTTCCAACTCAGAGTAAATGCTTCGGAGTCCCTCGCCAAATTTGGGTGTGTGTAATTGTATACCAATTGGCATCAACCTACAATTGATTAAGTTTAAGTCCTCCTCAACATCTCCTCTTGCCCTGCAGGTGACCAAAACCTATCGTAAGGCAAATGGGTTCGTCTCTTTAAAATTTTCTTCTGTTAGCACTCCACGTGTTTTTGTGGACTGCTATAAGCTAGATCTTCGGGGAGATCTTTAATCGTAACACATCAGATTCAAGCGTGGCCGGTGATTTTCTTAGCGTCTCACAAAAACACGTGGAGTGTTAAAGAGACGAAACATTTGCCAAGATTGTGGCTGCAGGGCAAGAGGAGATGTTGAGGAGGACATAACAATCAATTGAAGGTGATGCCCAATTGTATACAAACACACCCAAATTTGGCGAGGACTCCGAAGCATTTACTCTGAGGTGGAAACTTTGAGTCTCAACGTCTTTGGGTCTGCAGGGGACAAACAGAGGAAAAGGAAGAACCAGGAAACCCCACATGTCGATAAGCATCGCGCGTTCGTTGTATTTGGCTACCAGTAGTCCGCAATTGACACATGTTCGTTTCACTCTGCATAGTTATACGATCGTGGGCCAATGCACACGTGCAATTCTCACACCTTAGTATTAAATTTCAGGAAAACCAATCTCCACGTGTGATGGAAAAACAGAGAGAAACAGAGGAAATGGGACGGCTCCAGGCTTCGGTTGAGAAGGACACGGGATAAGGCCCCGCGCGCGCCACGTTGCATGCATATGATTGACCCGTCCGTCTTTCTACGTTGATCCCACTACTAGTCAAGAGATCACGACGAAACTCCATTTATTTCGTGAAAAATAAATAATTTAATGATAATGTTTTCTTCCTCCTTAAGAAAGCGATCGTTTTTTTTGCAGAAAAATTTGTTTTTCATGTCATTTATTTTTCGGGGGAACAAACGGAGCTTCAGTTCAAAAGCCAACAGGGATGAAGAAGTGCGTGTCATGTATTTCCCAGGCAAGAGAATTAGCACACGTCTCTTGACGAAAAATCCTAACCCACCTCAGCTTCACACGACAGAATGCAATCGTCTCCAAAATCCACGGTTTCTTCATGCGGTGTTTAGGGTTTGCCCCGGTCACACTCCCTGTCTCGGCCTTCTTCGTTTCTCCTTGAGGTCACGACCCCATTCCTGTCCACCACGACAAGGACATGGCGGTGTCGTCTTACTGGACAAAGCCTGGGAGTGGTGGGGGATGGCTTCGGGGGCACGAACTTCGTTCCCCCAAGCCAATCGGAAAGCTCCATGGATTCCACCAAATGACCGGGGAGGATTTGGTGGGACGGGCATGCTCGGATTGCAATCGTTCCCGGCCGGCCGCCCGCCCCCACATCACCATCGTCGAGGCTTCGTAGATTCGCCATCCTCGGCCTGTGGGGCCCTGCTAGGATTGATTGTAATACTTTCAAATTTAGAGATTTTAATTGTAGATCTCTGAGATCATGAACACGTCGTTGTAGAGGAATTGAGCGTGTCCCCCGTTCTCTCTCTCTCTCTCAATTGGAAGTCTCCAACCTCATATGACCTCTAGCCTAGGCTAGGTTTGGCAGCGACAAGGCATGCAGTGATAGGAGTTGTCTTTGGGAGAAATTTTCGTTACGGAAAGCCTGCGGGAGCGAAAAGCCAACAAAAGAGAGTGTCCGGTAGTGAAAAATGCTTGCTGCGTTCATACCTTGTTGAACTAACGACTTAACCTTTAAATAAGCCATACACCAATGGATAAGCCTAGAAAAAATGCAACTACTTTTGACCCCGCTATGCTGAACATGCTGTAACTAGGACAACTCTATTGACTAGGCTTTATTGAAAAAACGAAACGCATGTTTTTTTTGACTAATTCAATACCCTCCCTTAAACTGATGTTATAGAGAATCAGCTTAAAGGACTAAAAACAAACCCTCCCTTAATCTGGAGCTTCCGACGAACAAACACCAAGAAGCTTTCTCAACTTATGAAATGTAGACAATTTGAGCGTCTTGGTAAATAAATCAACAAGCTGATCTTCGCTCCTATAGAAAACAAGATCAATCGCTTTATCTTTTGCGAGATCCCTCAAAAAATGATATTTCACATCTATATGTTTGCTTCTCCCATGTAGGACTAGATTCTTTGAGAGTTTAATGGTTGAGTTATTGTCACAATAAATTGCCGTTGCTTCTTGCAGTTTAAACTGAAGTTTTTCAAGAATCTTCCTTAACTCGATAGCTTGACAAGCAGGCAGCTACAAGCTCGGCTTCAGTTGTTGATAGAGTAACGATTGATTGCTCCTTTGAACACCATGAGACAGCCTCGAACCAAGCACAAACACATAGCCAGAAGTGCTTTTTTGATCATCTATATCATCAGCATAATCGCTGTCAGTGAAACCAAGCAAGTCTAAACTTTCTCCCTTCTTGTAGAACAGCCCAAAAGTTGCAGTCCCTTTCAAGTAGGGAAGAATTCGCTTTGCAACTTGCAAATGTTTTTCGGTTGTATTTTCCGTAAGTATCTAGCCTTGTTGATGTTAAATACATTAGACTCCCCACGATTTGCTTGTAGAGTGTGCTATTTACCTTTCTTTCATCTGGATCCTTCGGTAGCTTCAATCCAACCTCAGTTGGTGTGGTCATCAAATTGCAATGCTTCATCTGAAATTTGCCTAAAATCTCTTGAACATATTTCTTTTGAGACACAAAAATTCCAGCTTCAGATTTGACTTACTTCAATGCCTAGAAAATAATGCATCAATCCAAGTTCAGTCATGTCAAATTCCTCCTCATAGACTTCTTAAATGTGTCAATCATGACACTATCATTCCCCGTGAAGATAAGATCATCCACATACAACATACCAAAAGCAATTTTCCACCATGACCCATCTTAATAAACAACGTATGCCCATAAGGACATTTTGTAAATCCATCCTTAAAAAAAAAAAAAACCATCAATCCTACTGTACCAAGTTGTTGGAGCTTGTTTTAACCCATATAAAACCTTTTTCAATTTATATACTTTACATTCATTACCCAGCTTGACATATCCAGAAGGTTGATGAACAAATACCTGCGCTTGAAGATCAACATGTAAGAATGCGGACTTCACATCTAATTGATAGATGGGCCACAAATTTTATGCTGCTAATGCAATCACCAATCGGATTGTATCAAGTCTCGCAACAGGAGCAAACACCTCTTTATAATCCACTCCAAATTCTTGCTTGTAACCTTTTGCCACCAATTGCGCCTTGTATTTTTCAATTTCGCCATTCTTGTTCAATTTTCATCTTGTACACCCATTTGACTCTGATTGTTTTTTGCCCTTTGGGAAGATCTGTCGATTCCCATGTATTATTTTTCTCAATTGTTTCAATTTCTGCATCCATTGCAACTCTCTCGTTTCTACTTTGTATTGCTTCATCAAAAGTAGTTGGATCACTACCTACAAACAAAGCAAACTAGATTAGTGGGTCTTTGGTTTGCTCAACTCTTGACACTTCATGATCTTCCATCCATGCTGGCCTTTGTTGGACGTGTGGTGGTTGTTCTCCAGATACTACAATTGTTGCAGAATTTCCAGCATTTTCGATTGTGACTTGGCTCATGGTGGGTTGTTGTTCCAACTTGATATAATCTTCAAAATTTGTTGGAATTTGTTCACAATCATCTTGCTTACTGGACGACTAGAATCCCTCTTCATCAAAAATCACATCATGGCTGATGATGATTTTCTTGGCCGTGAGATCATAGAGTTTGTAGGCTTTTAAATGATCATTAATGCAAGAAAAATACTTCTTTCTCCTTTATCATCTAGCTTCTTCCTCTTCTGGTCTAGAACATGGGCATATGCAATACACCCAAAAATTCTAAAGTAATGAATTTTAGGTCTTTGTCCGCTCCAAGTTTCTTTAGGTGTCATAATTAAAACAGCAAGGGTGGGGCTTCTATTCAAAAGATGAACACTCCAATTGACTGCCTCCGGCGAGAAGCTTTTTGGAACTCGCTTCGCACCATATTCAGAATGGTGCGGTTCTTTCGTTTGCAGACACTATTTTGTTGTGGTGAATAAGCTATAGTGAGTTGTCTTTTAATCCATGCTCCACTCAGAAATCTACAAATGCAGTTGAAATGTATTCACCACCACGATCTATATGGAGAACTTTGATTGGATTTCCACTATCTTTTTCAACAAGAGTCTTGAAGCTATTGAAGGCTTCAAAGGCTTCAGATTTTTCTTGTAAAAAAAAAACCAAGCCTTCTGATTGAAATTATCAATGAATGTAATGATATACCGTTTACCTCTATTGGAAATTGGAGAAATTGGTTTGCAAATATTCGAATGGACTAGTTCTAGCCACCTTTTTGCTCTCTATGCTTTGTCTTGTGGAAAATGAGCTCGGTGTTATTTGCTAACAACACATTCTTCACATATTTCGGACGACACTGTGATTGGGGAAGTCCCTCCACCATCTTCTTTTGATGTAATGTCCGCAATTCACCAAAGTTGAGGTGACCATATCTAAAATGCTATACCCAAGCTTCCAATTTCAACCTTGCAGAGAAGCATGAGTGAGAGGTGCTATCAAGATGCAATGGGAACATCCGATTGGCAGTCATGTTAACTTGAGCAATCAGACCCTGTTTCTCCTCATGGATTCTACAAACACCTCCATTGAGTGTAATTTCATATCCCTTCTCTCGCAATTGTCCAGCACTTAGGAGGTTGGTCTTTAGCTCAGGAACATAGAACACTTCTTTGATGGTCTGAACTGAAGTTCCTTTAGGAACAATTGCAACTGTCCCTTTACCCCTGACTAACACAGTTGAGTCGTCTCCAAATGTCACTGTGCAGAACGACTCATCTAATGCGGAGAATGCCTTCTTGTCTCCACACATGTGGTTGTTGCAGCTGGTGTCGAGATACCACAAGTTTGATGAAATTTTCTCCATTTCCGACACACCACTAGGAGAGATATTGCTTCTTCTTTTTTCTGCTGCAAAGTTAGTCCTTTCCATACCCTGTGTATTTTAATTGGTTCGACATTCAGATTTGTAATGCTCATACCCGTGGCATCCAAAGCACTCTACTTTAGATTTGTCTACTGACCTTGGTTTGAAACCAGTTGAGTGCTGACCTCCACGTCCTCGTTCTCTGCATTGAGTATCACGAGAAAAAAGCCATCAGATTTTTGATTGAAATTGCGGCGTTCATTGGTTCCCCTTCCTCTACCTCTGCCACTATTCGTTCTTGCTGCTAATGAAAAGTGGTCTGTAGTTGCCTTCAATACCTTCTCTTCTAGCTTTTGCTGTAGAAAATTTTGTTCATGAACTAACAACGATCCTTGCAGCTCATCAATTGAGAGTTCTTCAATGTCTTGGCTTCTTATATGGAACAAATAACAAAGTTAAACTTTGGTGAAACTTTGGTGCAAAGATCAAAGATTATTCTCAACGATGGTGACATCTCCGTTTTGTCACCATGAATCCGCATCTTATTGACAATTGCGATTGTTCGGGAGAAGAAATTGGTGATTGACTCTCCCAACTTTATTCTTAGTAATTCAAACTCCCCATGAAGCATTTGAAGTTGCTACCTTTTTGCTCTTGCAAGCCTTGATATTTTTTCTTCATGGAATCCCATATATGCTTGGAGGTATCCTTGCAGAGAATTGTTTCCAAGACAAATCTGTCAATAGCCTGAAAAAGATAGTTTTTGGCCTTAAGATCCTTCAATCTTGCTGCTTCCAGAGCCGTCTGTTGTGCTGCTATCAACGTAGCTCCTAGGGGTGAGCAAATTAGACTGATTAGACTGGGATTGTCCGGACCGAACCAGACCGGGACTGGAGGTCCGGTCCCCGGTTCTAGAGGGGTCTGATCCAGTTTTCAATTCCTAAAATTGAAATTGGTGACCGAGCAGCTCGGTTCTCAATTCCAAGGACATTGGCCCAAACCGAATAGGTCCTTTTAAAAAAAAAATCAATTTAGTCCATGAATTTCTTTTGGCTCATTGGGCCTCTTGTTTAGGTTCTTTTGCTTATGGGAAGTCAGTTTATGCAAACGTTGAAGTTCTATAACGTTGTTGATTTCAACAATTTAAGAGTAATTTGGGATACATTTTTTTCCTTGGTCCGATCCATTTGTTAGTTGGGTCCGATCCGTTTCCTGGGACGGTCGGTCTGATTCCAGTTTCGATAAATTGGGAACCAGGACCACCGGTCCAATTCCCAATTCTTGAGGGGAGCCGAACCAGATTGGGAACCGATTACCCATAGTAGCTCTTACTTTTGGTTCGTAAATTCTAGAGATAACAACATCCCAATATTCCTTGGACTTCAAGTATTTCTCTATCAACATGCTCCAATGATCATAAGCATGGAATAGCTGGTTGAATAAATGTTTCTGAAGCCATTACTGCTACTGTATAAAAAAGAAAAAACTCACAGATAGTTTTGCAAAAGTAGGATCACTGCTAAAGTAACCTACTGCTGTTGAAAATGAGACTCTTTCCTCATGTATTTTTACTCTCAACTCTCAAACTCACTTTTGGCTACTACTTTTCACTCTTGCTTTTTCCTCTTGTGTTTAAACAACACTCTAGTCTCACTTTTGTCTTCTTAGAACATTGAAAACACTCACTTTTCCTCCTTTATTGGCTCTGATACCACTATTATAGAAAGCCTGCGGAAGCGAGCTGTGCTTTGCAAGCATTAAAAGCCAAGAAAAGAGAGTGTTCGGTAGTGAAAAATGCTTAATGCATTCATACTTTATTGATCTAACCAACGGATAAACCCATAAAAATAGCAACTACTTTTGACATACTATGCTGAACATGCTACAACAGATTCCTATAAAACTAGGACAACTCCACTGACTAGACTTTATTGAAAAAAATCAAACACATGCTTTTTTTCTACTTCAACAATTTTGGCATAATGCGGTCGTCCCTAAACTTTTAATTTATTCAATATAATTGTTGAATTTTTAGCCAAATATGCAATGTGATCCCTGAACTTTTGGTATATGTTTAATTTAATCCCCGAACTATATGAAGATGTTCAATATTGTACTTCCATTAATTCTAACTCAAAGACAACATTGAGTATCTCCACATAGTCTAGATAGCAGATTGAACGCGTGCTAAATATTTGGGATCATATTAAACAAATCAGAAGTTTATGTATCACATTGCATATTGAATCAAAATTTAAGGACCATTTGTGTGATTATCCCTTAACTTCTTCTTCTTCTTTTTCGATAGAGGAGAGAGAGAGGAAGCAGCGGATAGCACGATGCGACATTTTAGAGCGAAAATAGCTTTAGCTTCGAGAGCAACGAAGTTGCACTTGATCATCCTCTTGACGTCGGAGTTTGCACATATGGAAGCTCGGCTAGAATTGAGCTTCAAAAGAAAAGAAAACAGAGGACGTCTTGCACTGTTTCTTTTGTTTTGTTTTGTATTCTTTTTTTTTCCAAAAAAGGCCCCACGAAATGCTACCCGATATTTCTTATCAGGAAAATGCTAAACAAATACCTCACTTTTCAAATAAAGTATCAATTACATGCCTCTACTTTTCTCTAGATAAATATTTTATATCTCGCCCCAATTAAGGTGACCAAAATACTCTAGTTTGAAAGGAAAAAAAAACCCCTAAAATCCCTAACTATCCAAAGTTCCAGCCCCATATATGCCACCACCCTCACCGCCTCAAGCCCACCGCGGTCGGTGCCGTCTAGATTGCCCCAAAAAGTCACCTCACTATCTCTCGCCTCCCAATTTCTCTTTTTTTTTTTTTTTGCATTCATGGTCTCTGTTCTTTGTTTCTCGATCTCGCTATCTCTCTCGTTAGTTGGCCACCGCAACCTTAGGAGAGTCATTGGCATTTTTAGGACCTCAACCGAGGTTATTGTAGCCATGGGCGACAACAACGAGGTCACCCAAGCACGGCGACAGGCGCCAAAGAGAGGGGGTGGGGGATGGCTCTTCGACTTGGGACCTATGAATTACAAGAAGTGTTTGTCGATTATTGAATATTCACTAAACAAAACGAGTGTACATAATTCTTGTCCCTAACCATCAAGTATGTGGCTTAAACAGGCAGATAGATCCCTTGGCCTAATCTGCCCTACCGCCAGCACTTCCCTTCCCATAACCAATCACGGAAATTAGGAGAGAGATTATTTATCAAGGCCTAAACGAGCAATTAGCCGCTCCTACTGCAAAACCTATTTATAGGGTTTGATGGGCAATAGTTTCTTTCGAAAAATATGTGTCGATAAATTCGAGGGTGCTGCCTATGAAGTCACAGGATCATCGTAAATCCATTTTTTTCTTGTGATCCGAAACTATATGCCGCGGATTTATATCTTTGACATTCGATCCTATTCTTATGTACGATGGGATCGACCAGCTTAGACATTACAAAATGCATGTAATTTTCCGCACATTGTACAGGGCCACGATCATTATTTTATGTAACTGATTTACGACGGACAATGATGGGCTGGGCCCTTTGAAAGGCTCTGAAACGTAGCCCACCGTCAGGCCCATGAAGACCTTCCTCGATCCAAACCCTCAGTGGCACGACCGTAATTCGGATCCCATCCGTTCCGTATATATGTTCCCCAAAACCCTAGTTCGCTTCCGTCTTCACTTCATTTTCTCAGCTCCCGGTGCCGCCGCTCCCTCCGCCACCAAATGGCCGCAGCCGCACGCCCCCTCGTCACCATCCAATCCTGGAAGGCGAGATGGCCATCGACTCCGCCGTTACCGTCCCCCTCCCCGACGTCATGAAGGCCTCCATCCGGCCCGACATCGTCTCCTTCGTGCACTCCAACATCTCCAAGAACTCCCGCCAGCCCTACGCTGTCTCCAAGAAAGCCGGCCACCAGACCTCCGCCGAGTCCTGGGGAACTGGCCGTGCCGTCTCCCGTATCCCCCGCGTCCCCGGAGGTGGCACCCACCGCGCCGGCCAGGGGCCTTCGGCAACATGTGCCGGGGTGGTCGCATGTTCGCCCCGACCAAGATCTGGCGCCGCTGGCATCGCCGTGTCAACGTGAACCAGAAGCGCTATGCCGTCGCCTCCGCCATCGCCGCCACCGCCATCCCTTCCTTGTGATGGCCCGCGGCCACAGGATCGAGTCCGTTCCAGAGATGCCCCTCGTGATCGGCGACTCTGCGGAGGGCCTGGAGAAAACTCCGGCGGCGATCAAGATCCTGAAGCAGATTGGCGCGTATGCCGATGCTGAGAAGGCCAAGAACAGCCACGGGATCAGGCCCGGCAAGGGTAAGATGCGCAACCGGCGCTACATCAACAGGAAGGGCCTCTGATCGTGTACGGCACCGAGGGGGCGAAGATCGAGAAGGCTTTCCGCAACATCCCCGGTGTGGAGGTGGCCAATGTCGATAGGCTCAATCTGCTGAAGCTCGCCCCCGGCGGGCATCTGGGCAGGTTCGTTATCTGGACCAAGTCGGCTTTCGAAAAGCTCGATTCAATCTTCGGGTCGTTCGATAAGCCATCCGAGAAGAAGAAGGGCTACCTGTTGCCAAGATCCAAGATGGTGAATGCTGATCTGTCGAGGATCATCAACTCGGATGAGGTTCAATCCGTGGTGAGGCCGATCAAGAAGGACATGAAGAGGGCCCCTCTGAAGAAGAATCCATTGAAGAATCTGAACACCATGTTGAGGCTGAACCCGTACGCAAAGACGGCGAGGAGGATGGCTCTGTTGGCCGAGGAGCAGCGTGTGAAGGCTAAGAAGGAGAAGCTTGACAAGAAGAGGAAGCCCATCACCAAGGTACGTCCTTCACTTGCTTGTGCTCGATTACTTTTCTCTTCTGCTGTGGGATTTGATATCTGAACTTTGATGCTTGCTTTCTGAGGATGCTGTAGCCGAGCGGAAATGCTCATAATGTCTACGTAAAGGTTGGGATGGTTACTCACTTTTGCTAAGGAGTTCCTTTGTCGCCCAATACACGCTCACATCTTCCGCGGTTTCGCCTTATTTCTTTGCCATATTGTCTTATGAATTGTCAATCTGGTGTTGAGTTGGGATGGAAGCCATGTGCCATAGGAATCATATTTCTTTCTAGAACATGATTCTGATTTGTCTGTTACTCGTATTTTCAGATTTAGAAGACAATAGAATTGATGGGCAAATGGACCCATCTCATCAAACTCAAAATGGATCTGATAGGAAGAAGAAATGTCTTTTCTTGCATGTTCTCTGATAGTTTATCTAACTCTAGAAATGGTTAATTACTTTCCAATCTGTAGGATTCATTGTGCTATTTCACTGCTAATGTTGGGGATATAGTACTGACTATACATGGGACTTGGTAAGGTGAAAAGAGTGAGCCATGTTGGTGCATATCTATGTTACTGTAGGTAGTGATGGAATAATTGCATTCATATATCAGCTGTGTTCTTTTAATTTCCGCATTAGCCACTTTTCTGGAAAACAACAAATAGTCAAGAGTTGTCAATAACCTTCATGTTGGCATCTATGTCTCCACAATAAATACACGGTGATTAAATAATCTGCCCCCCTTATCCTTCTTTGTCAATTGGAGATGCTTTGCAAGTTTGCAGACATTCAATTTCTTCTGTCATACTTCGACCGAAAAAAGAAAAGAAAAGGATCTTCTGTTATATTCACATCTCAAGATCTTTATTGGGGACACATATCATTTGCAATCTCAGACCATTGCTTGCAGCTTGCTTTCTCCCTCTTGTTTAATGGTAGTAGAAGTGCTTCAACTGTGCTATTATATCTAAGCCTTTTGGTTTACTCTTTTAATTTCTGTTGTGCCTGATAGGAGGAGGCCGCTGCAATCAAGTCTGCGGGGAAGGCATGGTATCAGACGATGATCTCGGATAGTGACTACACAGAGTTTGAGAACTTCTCAAAATGGCTTGGTGTCTCCCAGTGAACTTAGTTTCCTGTTGAGTATTCAGCTTAGACTTGTATTTCGTCCTTCCTTTGTTGTTTAATGTTCTGTTGAGTTGTTCATTTTTCAGTGTGTCCTGAGACATTGAAGATTTTGGGCATGAAGGGAAGTGAGTGGAATTAAAATACAGGGACATTTCATTTTCCCAGACCTGCCTCTTTTTCAACAGCCCTCGTTCTTTTTTAATGTTGACATACAGGATTGGAACGCTAAGTAATATATTAGGTGGGGTTGCGACCATTGCGTGTTATTTTGCTATCAAGGATTGCACATCGGATGTACAATTCTCGAGTATTCGAGTCTGATTTGCCATTTCAAATATGTTTGTTGCCGCGTTTTGCATTTGCATTCTTTGGATTAGATGCTTAAAGTTCAATTTATATCCCTTTTCACATCCCTACTTGCATCACATGAGAGACTTTCACAATCAAGGCGAGCATGATAAGTTCATCAAGCAACGTGTTCTCCTGAATTTGTTGCATGACATCGTGGAAAGAGTGGAATGTCACTGATTCTTGGTCTGGCTAAACTGTTGGGGCAGTTCTATGGTCCATCAAGCGACAGATCTTTGGATGTTAAGTGGTGGTATTTCTATGGTCCATCAAGGGTCAGAATTTGTGCTTTTATGATCTGATGAGCTGAATCTTCTTCAGACTGCACGCTATTGTGAGCCTTCCGCGAGGCGCTCTCTTATGCTTCCTCTGTAAACTCAGAAGCTTGAAAGCTTGGGTGTTCTCTTATAATAGGTTGTCATTTTTTCGTTCTTCATTCCTCAATGGGCTTCCACATTTTTTTATTCACGTCGGCACTATGCATCTCACGACGGTCTCTTTTCTGCATACATTTGGTTTGCATCCCAAAAGTCGTGCATTTGATACAAGCTAAGTTGTAGCTTTATCTCAGTCTCTTCATAGCACTTAATGACGAAGGCTATGAGCTTTTTACTAATTTCCATTGCCTTCGGATGCATTTTCTGTTTGAATGCCTGTGTTCACTGTTTTGCTTGTTGTGACATGTTCAGTGCTTAAAAGTTCTATCTTTTCCATCACGGGGGTTATGGGTATGGTTTAGACGATGATTGATTCAATGAGCGTATTGGTATTCCATTCGCGGTCGTCTCAGCACATTCTGTCAATGGTTTTAATGGAAGGATCGTAGTTTTAGAAGTTTTAGAAGCTTAGCGAAGAATTATGTTCTCCAGTTTAACATACCTGCGAGGTAATGAAACAAGTTTTTTCTTGATGAAATATCACGTTATAAGGGCGCACGAGTTTTCGCTTTCTATTTCCACTTTCAAGCTTTTTTTTCCCCTTTACTTTCAGCCATGTCTTCTCTTATTTTTATGCAATTGCCTCAAAAAGTAAGAACGAACGAATCTCTCTTATTTTTTGTTTTCCATGAGTTGATGCCGTTAAGAGCGCACCTGTTGATAAAGCAGAGTATCGTCGCTTTGTCCTCCTCATCCAAAGTCATGGTAATACTCTCCGACTTCAACTGTCGTTAGCATTTCGTCATCCATTTCACCAATCTCTATGGCCATATCTGCCGTGAGGCCATGGCGAGGCTGCCTGCGACCTCATCAAGTGGTCGGCGAGCTCCAGCAACCGTGGCTGGCCACAGTAGGGAGAAAAACAAAAAGAAATAGGGGAAAAAAGGGGGAAAAAGGGAGAACATAGATGGAAAAATTAGAAGGTTATTGAAAATTATTCACATCAACGTTGGCTGGTCAAATGTACTGAAATGGTTTAAACGCAAAAGGTTTAGGATTAAATTGATACAATTATAATAGATTAAAATATTTTTTGGAAAATTTTCCTACCTGGTGAAGACCGAGTGGCTGCTCTCGTGTGAATCTTGGATGCCAAGAAAAGCTTTTGTCGGTCACTTCACCTTTCCGTGGGATAAAGCTTTTGTTATACTTGTCTTCTTTGCTTGGACCAATGATGGTCCTCTACCTCTTCCAAAGAATGATGAGAGTGTATTGTGTTCAATACCCGATCCGACTCGTAGCGTGTGGCTTCAGTCCTCACGCTCCAACGGGTAAAGTAGCAAAAAAAGGGGTCGACGCATTAGACAAAAACCAGCGGAGGTATGATTGATCTTTTTGAAAAGCCAATCGGCCCAACTTTGATTAATAAAGTTGAGCATCAAACGACGTTAACTTTCCCGAGAATGATAGGTGGGCTGATTTGATTATTTGGTTTCCACCTACGATGAACGAACGAAAGAGGGTCAAGGTGCATGGGGGCATAACATTCCAAGGTTTTCCCAGCCAAACCCTAGATCAAAACACGTCACTACTTACAATTCTTACGTACACGGATATGGAATCCCTTACTATACGCTCGATATTTTAACAGAGGAGAGGGAGAGAGCGCGCGCGCATGCAATGCCGGAAGTAACCCCAAAACAAAAATGACGCCCGATGTCGAAACTAGCGGGGTTAGAGCAAAGGTTGGCGATCGGACCGCGATAGTGGGTATTTTCACTGCCTGCGATCGGACCGCGATAGTGGGTATTTTCACTTTTGTCGAATCCCCTTTAAAAAAGCACGTAATTACCCTTTAGAAAGCACAATATCTTTACCAAATGAAACCGCACTTAACTAATATATGGTGTTGGTATCCCGGGTAAATGGGCATTCCGTGGTTAGGACTTAGGTACCTTGATTTAGGTAAAGAAAAAAAGTAAATAAAGGAGGGTAGGAACTTTTTATGAGTCAATGTCAAAAGGCAAAAAGAAAAGGAGACTCGTAGTTTATGTTTCCATTATCTCGATGGGTGGGGGTCAATAGGGGTAAACCCTTATTAATCCTTGCTTTTGAAGACTTTTGTCCCATCTCGGTACCATCTCTCCCATGCCTGAAGTATACGGCCAATGGGGCAAAACCCTTCTTATCCTGAATTAACATGAGGCTTTGATTAGAATTTAGATCGGATCCTGTGTTTTTTTTTTTTCCTTTGGCAAATTATGAATAATCATGATCGGACGAAAGATGGACCAATCTCACACCTGCTACTGGAATGTTTGTTGTGAAAGGTGCCAACTGCTCACTAGGCGAGCTCGTCACCGCTGTCCCGCGAGGCACGACTGGAGAAGCCCGACATGGACGATGCACCTGAACCCAACTCCCGTCTCAGTAGAATAACCAAGATTTATGGAGATTGAGGATAGGTTGAACGCTAAATTGCGATCTACATTATTAGTTATTGTCTTTTCTTTTTAAATTTCGAAGGAAAAAGCTATTGTTAATTTTACTTGCGAATTCCCTCTAAAATTAAAAGAAGGAAGGAGATGTTGCATGTTTCCAAAAAAAATTAATAAAATATCATATATAACATCGCATGGTAATATTTGAAAAAAAAAATTGAAATATTTTTAAGCATTTCACATTACATAAAATTACAAACATATGAACGGAATGCTAAAGTCGTGGACACGTGGCTACTTTTCCGTTGCTAAGAGTGACCCCCGTATGTCAACATTCTGTTGAAACATAAGCTCGAATGGCGGAAATACTTTAATTATAAAAAGAAAAAAAATGAAATTTAGCTCATTGGGTAGGGCGTGTGCATTGCTGGTTGTTTTCTTTTCCTCCTTGACTTTTAGAAGAAGAAAAGACAATTTAGGATTTATATGTCCTATCTCGTGTTTGGCAGACCCACGAAATTCGAATTTATCCGGATATAACCCGGATATTTAAAAAAAAAAATCCATCTAAAGGTGGGATATACCTGGATAGAATTGGTATTTTTTAAACAAATAAGAAAAAAAGAAAAAGAAAAATTTGAGCACAAAATAGTTGCCAAAGGATTCAGAGGATACCGAGCAACCTCCATTAACGAGCACCACCGTCGAAGACCAGCGCATGAACTCCACCGTCATTCGACGTCGCAAGTCCCACGCTCTCTCTCTCTATCGAGACCCATCAAATCAATATAGTCCGACGCTGTAGGCCTCCGATCTAATGCTTACGACCTAAGATCTGAGCTTGGCCACCTCTGGGGACCCCGGATCCGAGGATGCTTGAGGCTGGGTCTCAACCTCGGTGCCAACCTCGAGCTCGGTTCCCTCGCATTGGCCGGTGACCTAATTGATGACCACCTTACATTCTTCGACTTGGCTGAGCAACTTCGACGCGAAGGTTAGTGTCTCGTGTGTGGTGTCCCAATCGAGGCCATGGATAGATTTCGCGATGAGTGAGGTCCGTTTCGGTCGATTTGATGAACTCGGAGACCAGAGAACGATTGTTCATGGAGATCTTTGAATTCAATGCTCACCATCCTCCCTCCATCTTAGCTCAAATCCAACTTCAAACGGTAGCCACCAGTCACACCAGTGTTGGTCGTGTTAGGATTCGACGTACAATTATAATGAAGTAAAATGTAAAATGAGAAAGAAAAATCGACGCAAGGTCTTATCCCAATCCATCTTTAAACTAGGGCTACATATTTCATTATAATTAGTACATTGCATCTCTTATTGCATCACTCAATTATTCACATGCCTTATTATCAATGGAAAGTATGAACCATACGTCAGAAGATCCATCGATTTGAATCCAAGATGCATTTTCAATCTGAAGTTGGAATCTAAGGGATGCTTTTTTGTTTTGACTGTTCTGCAATCTCTCAATTGCCACAAAGTCTGCAAGATTCAAATTTTCGCTTCCTTTTGATGTTCGTGTCTAGAAATTGTTATTAACTATAGAGTTCAAGTTCACTTCATGGTTCGGGATGGGCAAACTCATTTTCACTTTCGAAGGATTCTGGACAGAACAATTTAGCGCATCCATAGCACACGGTACTGTAGCACGCAGATACTCTCTGGTCTTCATCCCTGTGGACTCAGCCGTCCCGACGGCTTCTCCGGCAAGGACGGCTCCATCTGCCGCTGGTCTCGCCCGATTTTCGCCTCGAGAGGTCGCATCCCCGTGATTTACATCTTGATTTGTCGTCGTGAACCCTAGCGTCGTCAATGGCAGATCTGGAATAGGGGCGATGGTGGAGACACACAGAGCCTCTTCCTCCCGCCCGGTCCCGGCGGTCATGAGGAAGGACAAACAACCTCAGGCGGTATCTCAGGATCTTGCCGGTGGCCCCTTAAGCCCCTCTAGGGCCTCGTCGATCCTTGGTCAGCGGGGAGGGGAAAATTTCCCCCCGGGTGTTGCCCCGATGGCACTACCGCTGCAATCGCGACAAGGCCACAGCAGAGGTAGATCTCGAATCCGACGGCCGAGGTATGGTCGGACTCCCTCGACCCGACCTGGCTTCCAAGCCAAATCGGGCCTAGCTCAGGCAAACGCAGCTGACCCTTCTCTGTCGGGAAGGAGTGGTGAGCTTCCCATAGCTAACCCTGATGTATCAGCACCCCATAATCGTCAAGATGGAAGCAAGGGTCGCTCCAATGGTGTTCCTCGAACCCAGCAGCCGAATGTGCAGCGCTCTTGGGCCTCCATCGCCAAATCGGCGGAGAAAGGGTATGCCTTATCATATATCCCCCCGATTAGAGTAAATGGCACCCGTGCCATCAGAGTTCCTGATTCGATTTTAGATGCATGTGACCCTAAATGGAAAGCATGCCTCGTTGGGTATTATGTGGGCAGGAGATTGCCATTTAAGTTGACTGAGAATGTTGTGAAATCCTTGTGGGGTGATCGGGTTACTGAAATTGTAGCTAATGCTGATGGTTTGTATTTTTTCCATATCCCGGATGATGAATTCCGGCGAAGGATCGTGGACTGTGGGCATATCACGGTAGCCAGAGTGCCATTGATCCTACAACAGTGGCATCCGAGAATGATATTGAGGAGGGACAGACATGAATCCCTCCCGGTCTGGGTGAAACTTAGGGGCATCCCTAATTCCATGTGGTCTGCAGATGGTCTGAGCTTGATTGCTAGTGACCTGGGAAAACCATTGTACGTTGATCTTCCGACCGAAAGGGGGAGGAGAATTACATTTGCCCGAGTCTGTGTTGAGATCAAGGCAAACCAGGAGCTACTTGATTCGGTACTTATTCAGCTGAATGAAAATACGGAGCCATGCTCAATCTCTGTGGAGTATGAGTGGAAACCAATCTCCTGCAGCAAATGTGGTATCTTTGGACATAAATGCTCAGAACAGAACGTAAGGTCTGATACTAATGGAAACTCAGGCCCACCCCAGGTCCCTCAGCCATGGATTAGGGTGGACAATAGGAAAAGGAAGCCTGATGCTGACCCTACCCACGCTGGCCCCTCGATGAAGGATGTATGCAATGCTGATGATACACACACAGCCCCCCAGATAGTTGCCCAGCCTGTGCAGCCCCAGGGAACGGTGGTAGGGCCTGCAGCAATTGATGACTCAAAGGATTCTTCAGCTTCCGCATCTGAGGCTGATGAAGTAGGTGTGCCAACTGCTAGTGAGGCAGCAAGTGAGGAGGAGTCCCCTACTCCCCCTAATACCAAACGCAGGGCAGCTTCTCATCACACCTCCTAGGTAGGTACTTCTAAAGCTTCGCTGCATACTACTACTGCTGCAAGTTCCCCGGAATGTGTCCCGAGTAGTACACCGGAAGCTAGCCCCTCCCCTGGAAATACCATGGCCCCCAAATCCTCTAAGAGGAAGAAGGGCAGGAAGAAACGCTAATTTTGCTTCGAGCCTATGTTTTTTGGAGCTTGGAACATCCGGGGCCTTATGAACCCCCTCAAGCAGGCTGAGATTAGGAATTTTGTGAGGACTTACTGTCTTTGCTGCATTGGTATTTTGGAAAATAAAGTTCCTGAAGCTCATTTTGTGCGCATTTCTTCTAACCTAATCCCGGGCTGGAGATGGACTGCAAACTATGATTATGCGGCGGGGGGGAGAATATGGTTTGGCTGGGACCCTGGCAGGGCTTCCTTTACGCTCATCCTCCTCAGCTCAAGCCATTCGGGATGTTGACATTCGCCTCTTAATAAGAGTTGTTTTTTGTCGTCATTTATGGGGGGCTGGGAAATTCCCAACCACCCCCCACTTTGTGGCCCGGACGCCCTGTGGACTGACCTGATCACACGGAGTGCTGACCGGGACTCCCTCTGGATGGTGATTGGAGACTTCAATGCCATCAAAGACACATTGACGCATGGGGAGCTCAAACACTTGGCTGACAAGCTTGATGAATTTTTAGCCACCGTGCCTTTCCAAGGCTGGTCTGGATGATCTAAGGTATACTGGACACATATTGTACGTGGGGTCTCACCGGCACTGGTGTGCTGTCCAGGAAACAAGCGGGAAAATAGATCGTGCTTTGATCAACTCTAACTGGTCTATGAGGAATTGTCTCCTTCTCTGAGGCCAAATGCCGTGGCACCTGGAGTCTCTGACCACTCGCCTATTTTGATTCGGATCAGGTTCCTTCGAGTAAGCGGAGGCTGCCTGAATTTTCAGATTTGGAAGTCTCACCTTCGTTCCAGACGCTTGTTTCCGCAGGTTTGGAGTACAAGTCTGCAGGAACTCCTAGTGTGTGTTATGCAGGAGATCTCAAACTGCGTTGAAAGCTCGCTTTGAAATTCTGAAACAAAGAAGCCTATCTATGATATCGCTATTGTTACAGCCAAAGAAAGGGAGGACCTAACTGCAGTCCAGATGCTATGAAGTGGGAATCCCGAGGAATGGTGAACTAGCTATGCGTGAGAAGGACCCTACTCCAGGACTTCTCTAAGCTGCGGCTTTTCGCGGAGGCTTATGCACAGAAAATCCAGAATCAAATGGCTGAAAGAGGGAGACCTCAACACCAAATTCTTCCATTGCTCTGTCAACAAACGGAAATGCCAGAACAGGATCCTTTTCTATCACGGGACAGAACTGGAAACCAGCTTAACTTGGATATGCAGCAAGTTCAGAATCTATATGACCTTTTTATGAAACTGCTTGCCCACGAGCCAGTTGCCTGTGTGCTTGATCAGGATATAGGTCAGTATTGTCCTCCTCTGAGCCCAATCAGATTGCTTTTTTGGCTAGGCGGGTGACGGATGGGAGATCCATGCTACGGTCCTTTATATTCATAAAGGAAAGGCCCCAGTTCCGGATGGGTTCTCGGCTGAATTTTTCCAGATATGTTGGGATATTGTCGGTCCTCGTGTCTCTGGCGATTTTAAAGACTGTTCTCCTAACGGCTGCCTTCTTAAGGAGACCAACAACACCATTTTCTAACTTTGGCCTACGGTTCTACCGCCTCTAATCTCAACGACTTCAGACCGAGGCGTGGTTGCACTACTATTTATCATGTGCATCACCAAGATCATTGCAAACCGGTGGCGAGTGTTCTTCGTTCATGTGAATTAGCCTCCTCAATCGGCGTCCATTAAGGGACGCGCGTTATTAGCGATAGGATATCATGGTTGGCCCAGAAACTATTTGTGGGGATTCCATCATTATCGTATCTCCCAATGCGCCATCAAGGTCGTTTCTACAAGCTTATGACTCGGTGGATTGGGATTTTTCTTGAAAGGAGTGCTTCCTTGCGGTTGGGCATCCCCACTCACTGGACAAGCATCATAATGTCTTGTGATTTCGATCACCAAGTTCTCAGTGGTCTGTTAATGGAGAAGCTCGTGGGTTTTTTCCCTAGGTGAAACGAGCATCCGAAAGGGGATCCAATGTCTCGTACTTATTAATTTGCGTCATGGAGATTATTTCGATGGTACTTAAGGCTCAAACGAGGATGCCGGACTGTTAATTCTTTTGGCGTTGCCAAAGCCACTAGGCTATCCCCTCTATTATTTTTCTGCGGACGATGTCCTTTTATTTTCTGAAGCGAACACCTGCATGCTGTTGGTGTGTTGAAGACGGACCATGGACAGGTTTTTCTAATTGGTCTGGGCTTGGAACCGAACATGAAAGAGCGACATTCTTATCTCGGGGGGATCACAAACCAACAAGGATAGTATTTGAACTTGCTGGGCTTGCACTGAAAGGCATCCTCCCCTTCCGGTATCTGGGCGTGACCGCATTACATCGAGAGTGACCAGGTGGATTGTACCACACTTGTTAATGCCATACGAGAGGGCACAGTCGTAGGTGCCACCGTTCTTGTCCTATCGCTGTGCTAAGACTCCAGCTCATTAAGTCGGCTCCTTTATGTATTCAGGTATACTGGGAAGTATTATTTTTAGTCTACTAAGGCGGTGCCCCTTGCCATGACGCAGCTCCGGCCAATTCCTCTGGAAGGGGCCCGAGGCTAGGCATATGGAGCGTGCAAACTTACCCTGGGAAGGAGTCTGCAGACGAAGGAGGAAGTGGCCTTGGTCTTAGGAAACGGGAGGATTGCAACCGAGCTTCACTGAGGAAACACATATGAATCCTCTCTCGGACAAAGAATCCCTTGGTAAATGGGTCCTCCACTCGACCTCTCCTTAGCTTAAAAATCTTTTGGGTAGTCGGAAACCTAGATCTGTTCATGGGATGGAAGAAAATCTCGAACTCCGACCCTTATGTGGACAGGCGTTTCAAGTGGAACATGGTCAATGAGTGATACTATCCTCATTCTGGTTCGTAATGGCATAGGACGAGGCCCGCTGTACAAGCTTATTTGGATAGAGAGATCTACAACTCTGGAGTCCCTAGTGAAGCCTCGGTAAAAAGTAGCATCCACTCACCCCTGGTCCTAGCCTCAGGGCATTATAGCCGGTCCGGATTGGCCCCCGGTTCTGATGCCCGAGAGGGAAGAGGGCTGGAGATGGGGGAACATCCACTCAGGGATGTGCCGGTGACTGGTGCATGGGAAATCCATTCGCCGACGGGACCGAGAGTGCAGTGGCATCAGATCGTTTGGGGCCGAGCCGAATTGTACCTCGTCACGCCTCTTTTATTGTGGATAATATCATTAACGCGCTACCAACGACAAGACCATGCTTCTCGCTTATGGAGAAGAATTGAAGAAGGATCTGCGCTTTCTGTCATCGCCGGCCGGATTCCATTGAGCACTTATATTTCTGGGCATGCCAATACAGAAGATCTGGTTCGGCGTCTCTGGGCGACTAGAAATAGCTAGTTTGGATCAAACGAGGAGGTATTGGATAGCCTAAAATGGGCAGCTAAAGCCTTGGCGGGGGAAGATCCTCCCACAAAGAATCGCTGCTTCTCATTTGCGGCACTTTGTCACCTATTGGAAGGAAAGGAATGATATGCTCTTCGGAACGACCTCTTTTTAATGGTGTTCTTAAAGAAACAATTGATGAAAGCGGTTGAAGGAAAAGACTCTCAATCAGGAACGATCGATGAACGCGCGACAACAGACGGGTTCAGCCGTAAACTGGAGGTTACCATCTGATATCTTTGAAATAGCAGGGCTGCCACTACCTTGAATAGATGCAGGGGACTGTTATTGGATGATATTGTGTGGTCTATATGTGTAAAGAAATGTTGGGGCAGGTGGATATGTTTGCGTGGGTTCTGGGTGGATGATGGGAGATGATGGTTGTACCGGGAGCTACTGTCTCGGCCTATCGATGGTGCCATGATGTGCACCTCTCGCTACTTACTCGATATTCA
>JAGVVM010006721.1:0-19872 GCA_019149425.1 Psidium friedrichsthalianum
TTGATAGATTCTGTAGGCTTTTGACATTGAACAATAGCCAACAAAGATTCCAGATTCAGCTTTCTCTCCCAGCTTGTCTTTTTTGACCTGTGGGATATGAGAAAAACACAAACAGCCAAACACTTTCAGATTTCGTAATATTGGCTTGACACCAAACCAAGCTTCAAAGGGTCTTCTTCTCCAATACCCTTGTAGACAGTCTGTTCAGCAGAAAGACTGCTGTATTTGCTGCTTCTGCCCAAACTCTTTTGGCAGATTCTTCTCATGTAACAGACATCTAGTCATCTCTATGATGGTTCTATTCTTCCTTTCACTAACTCCATTTTGTTGTGGAGAGTAAGGAGCAGTAAGTTGATGCTCAATACCAGCTTCTTCACAGAAAGAGTTAAACCTCTGTGAAGTGTATTCTGTTCCATTATCAGATCTGATGACCTGAATCTTGCAGCCACTTTGGTTCTCAACCCATCTCTTAAACTTCAGAAACACCTCAGCAACTTCTGACTTTTGCTTCATGAAGTAAATTCAGCACATTCTAGTATAATCATCAATGAAGATAATGAAATACCTGCTGCCATTTAGTGAAGGAGTCACATGTGGACCATAGAGGTCTGTATGGATCAGCTGTAGCTTTTTTGTAGCTCTCCAAGTTGATTCTTTGAATGGAAGTCTCATCTGCTTGCCCAACAAACAAGACTTGCACCTTGTGATCTCCTCCTCCATACTCGGTAACCCTGTTGCCATCTCATTCCTCTGCATAAACTGCAACCCTTTGTGATGAAAGTAACCCAACCTCTTGTGCCATAACTCTGAATCACTAGCTTGACACTTGAATGCCACTTGCTCCTTCTCGAGAGGGTTCAGAGAGAAACTCTTCTTCTGCATTTTGATTCTGAACAGCTTCTGTCCATCTGAATCAAATATCAAACACTCTCCTTCTTCAAATACCACCTTAAATCCCTTTTCTACTAACTGACCGACACTTAGCAAGTTCTGATCAATCTCAGGGACATACATTACATCAGAAACAAACTTTGTTCCAGCACAACTCTCCATTGCTACAGTCCCTTTACCTTTCACTTCTAAATACTCACCATTCCCAATCCTCACTCTTGACTTCAATGACTTGTCAAGATCAGTGAACAACTTCTCATCACTTGTCATGTGGTTTGTACACCACTATCAACAAGCCAACTATCACATGGAGTACTAGAAGAGAAACAAGAAGCAACAAAAAGTTGATCTACCTCTTGTTGAACTGCAGCGTGTGCTTCACCTTGATGCTGATCTCCTTTCTCTTTGCAGAACTTCTCAATGTGCCCAAGCTTCTGACACTTTCTGCATCTTACATCTGGTCTCTTCCAACACCTAAAGTGTGGATGATTCTGTTTTCCACAATGCTTACACGAAGAATACCTTCCCAATTGTTCTTCGAATTACCAGCATTGTTCTCTCTCGCAGTAGCTTCTGAACCACTACCGCCATTCCACTTCTTCCCTTTCCACTTCTTGTCTTTCTCTCTAACATTCTGTTGTACCTTGGCCTGTAGAGCTCCTTCGGCACTACCTTCCAGCCTCATTAACCTCCTCTGCTCTTGCGCTTGCAAAGCACTTAGCAATTCGGCAAACCGAATCTGAGACAAATCCTTGGTATTCTCCAACGAGGCAATTGTTGCCTCAAACCTTTCGGGCAAAGAGACAAGAATTTTCTGCACTAACCTATTGTCAGAGAGATCAGTACCTAGAACTCTTGCCTGATTTGCTATGCTTATCAATTTATCAGAATACTCCTTAATTGTCTTAGACTCATTCATCTGAAGTCTCTCGAATTCTCTAATCAGATTCAGCCCCTTCATACTTATGATCCTTTCATCTCCTTGATACTCGGCTTTAAGGAAATTCCAGATAGCTTTTGCTGATTCGCAAACCATAATTCTGCTGAAGATGGCAGGTGAGACAGCAGCATATAAATAAGACTTCGCCTTGCTTTCCTTGTAACCCTCTCCTTGTGATACCTGATTTGATTGATGGTTGCGTTGTCAAGAAGGGGAGCAACTTCATAATCTTCTTCTACTGCTTCTCAAAATCACAACCCTCTAGATAAGCTTGCATCCTCACTGACCAGGCTTGATAATTTTCTCCATCAAACATTGGTAGAGTAATAGCTGAAAAACCACTCGATCCAGCCTCCATCTTGCCTTCGTCTTCTATGGATGCAAACACACTCTCAATCAATCTCACAAGTCACTCACAGCACAGCCCCTTAAGATCAAGAAGGCTCTGATACCAATTGTTGCTTCTGGAGGGATCAGAAGGACGTTAGAAGCAGTTCTGTGTTTGCTTCTAAAGTGTTTAGAAGGACGTTCAGATGCACAAAACAGAGCAGAATGAAAACAGAATGTTTTCCAAGAGCAAGATTTTAACGTATGGAAGGGAAAATTTTAACTCTCTAATTATTCCAAAATATTTGTAACGCTTAAATACATACTCCAAAACAAATCTTTATCCTAAATCTACTAGGATTCGAATCAAAATAGAATATTTGAATAATAAACCAGAAAGTTATCTAGTAAATTCAAATTTTAACAGAATCTAATCAAATCTTAAAGATAGAATTGCTAGAACTAACTTAAAACAAAATATTCTGCAGCCTTGATACACAACACTTTCGCTATGTACCCACTTCCACATGATCTTTATCCTAATTAATCGCTTGTGAGCTTATGCTTTCCTGTAATGAGTTCTCTTTTAGCTAATAAAATCGAGTTTAAACTTACTTTATAGATGATTTTTCTAATCTGCCGCGTGAAATGATCTCATGTGCCTTTGTGGCCAAAAGAAAAGAGTGTTCATGAAGAGAAATTCAATGGCCAAAAGAAAATTAAGATACCATTTTCTAGCCATGAAATGAAACAACCAATAGTAAAAGATAGAAACATTTTTTTTCTCTACCTCTTTACAGAGCACGGAAGTTGAACCTTACACCTATGATACTAGCGTCTCCATTCCGCAAATCCTTTTACCAATAGGGCGGGCAATGCTTGCCTATTGGTGATAGAAAACGATTTTACGTAGTGACTATGGCCCCGCTGGTTAAAACCATTAAGAAAATAAAATGGCAGACCTCGACCTTTAAGTGAAGAGGTGGAGTCAGTTTGTGTGCATTTGGTATGTCTAATTGAAAAATATCCAGGTAGATGGAAGACGAGAGTTGTCCCGATTCATAAAACAGGCGTAAAAGGAATCAGCGCCGTCAAGCCGAGTTGCAAAGCTTCTGTCCCTCCATTGTACTACGACCAAGCTCTAGCTAGCTCGATGACAATGGTGGGTTCCTCCAACGGTATTTAAAATACGGAGAGGAGGAGATCACTATGGCAGTGGCGCAGCTGGAACAGCGGCTACGATGTCAACTGTGGTGACTGGGGAAGGCATAGGGAGACTATGGATATTATTAGGATGTACGTGTAACTTGTCTTAGAAAAGTCCACATCGGAGAATTAATGTGGTGTTTGAGCAGTTAAGGCTGCGTATGGTAACGTTTCTGTTCCCAGAACAACTTTTCGAATAGAAACACTTTTTTTCCGTTTCTGTTCCTGGCAACAATTTCTGGAAATAGAAGCGCGTTTGGTAACTGAATAAAGTTTCTATTCTCGGAACAAAAAAGGAACAGAAACACGTTTGGTAATTGCAAAAAAAATTATATTCATAATTTTACTCTTTGTAAATGATTCGATTTCTCAATTAATTTTTATTATTTCGATTTTTTTTCATTTTGATTTTTTATTTTTTAATTGCATTCTTTAATTTTTTTTTATTTTTTATATTTTGATTTTTATTATTTTGATTTTTATTATTTATTATTATTTATTATTTTATTTTTAATTATTTTATTTTTTTTGAAAAAATATTTTTTTATTTTTTATTTTTTATTTTTAATTAATTTATTTATTAATTAATTTGTAATTAATTTATTTAATTATTTTGATTTTTATTATTATTATTATTATTATTATTATTACTTTATTTTAAAAAAGAATTTATTTTACATTATTTTTTATTCTTCAATTATTTTATTTTTAATTACTTTCAAGAAAGTCTTCCAAATTGTTTTTTTTTTTATAACCGAGGTTCCGCGCCATCGGCGAGCTTGCGCTCGAACCGGTGGCCCGACTAGTCCTCGGGGGAACTGGCGCAACATCCCACCGCCGCGGTTCCCCACTTAAATCACCAGGGGGCGAGTAAGTTTCGACCCCGCGACCCGCGAGCAAAGCCCAGCGGGGGCCACAGCAGGCCTAATCCTTACCACGCGGCCACCTGATGGGTGGGTTCCCAATTGTTTCTAAAAAATGTTTCAAATATGTTTCTAAAAAGTGTTCTAAAAACACAAAAAACAAGTTTTTTTGTTTCTTATTTCTACTCCAAAAGTGTTTCTATTTGTTAAAAGTGTTCCTGGAACACTTTGGAAACATTTTTTTACCATACGTGTTTCTGTTCCCAGAATATTTTGGGAACAAAACACTTTTTCTAGAGCGTTATCATACGCAGCCTAATATATCTTAGTTGATTCATAACTCATTGACTCACACTTTTGAGTGAAGGTGCATTCAACTGGATATATTGACGGAGTCGGACTTGGGCTCTTACTTAGCGATATCCTTGGCTCTTATCATCCTGTTCACAAGCAGCGAATTGCTCGACTCGAGCAGCCGATATTCCGTGTATTGATCAACAACAACTGTACGAGTAGTGCATAAAAGAAGCACCACTTCAATAAAACAAGGAAAACGAGAACGAATCCGCATTTGAAGAAAATGACCCTGCACTTGCTCTGGACCCGTGTACGAATTAAGCTCCTAGACTAGTCAGATCATGGCGCTTATCGACGGGGATGCCGTCGAACTTACCAAGTCTAATTTAATAAGAAATGTCTCGATTATCAAATTCATCATGCATAATTATCAATATATTGGTTATTAACAATTTATATTTTGTTTTGGAATAGATGTAATTCAATCTAAAACTTGTCAAATTATTGCAATCAAGTTTTTTCGTTAATTTCGTTTAATTAGAATAACATAAAAAGCCAATGTGGCATTTCCATCGTTCTCTCGTACGTGATTTTTTTTTCTCTCCCAGGTGGTATTGACCTTATTTAAACATGAAACTTGAGACTAAAATTACATCGTTTTGGCCATAATTCTAATTTTTTAGCCAAATCCTAATTAAATTGAAATGTAAAAAAGGTAATTTAAAAAAAGAATAATGCTTGAGGGACGGCACCGTTACTCTGCCTCGAGTAACAGTGCCTTCTACACCCAACAATTTCCCGAGGAAATCGGACGACTTTTTTGTCTGGTTACTTGCGAAATCAATTCGTTTAGATGAACAAAATTTTGCTAAAATTAAGTTTAAAGAGAAAAATATTTAGAACTAATAATAACCAAAAGTCACATAATCAAATATAAGAAATGGTGTTTAGTTGATTCAACTCTTCTACTGCATTTTAAGGTTATTTTTCTTTATTTTGTTTCCATCAACCTTTATCACATTTTTGTAACTTGCTACCCAATCAGCGTTCGGTATTTTATTGGGGACTTAAATAGAACATTTTAGCAGTGCATGAGCTTGTTTTCAATCCCATCCAAACAATTTTTTCCGTAACAAAATTTATTGATGTAATGAGAAAGTTGGTTTGAAAGGTTAATTTTGACTTCTGAGACCCAGCTAGAAGAATTCCCACTATTGTTGTACAATCGAATTGACGTAACTGATCATTGTTTGATCGTCTTTAACAAATGTGACAAAAAAAAAAACTACCCTGAAGCTTTTCCTCTCTACCTTTTCTATGTTTATGAAACTCTAATGCAAATTTATTTACCGATTGGCATAAATATTTTATAGTAACATTTTCATCTTTTTATTTGTTTAGGATTTCAAAAACTAGTTTTTCTTTTTAGAAATTTCTGACACAATTCAAAAACACACTAGATTTTGCAATCTGTCTTATTTAATTGTACATGTTTCAGGAAAAATGTTAAAAGTATACATTTGATTTTGGAATAATATCCATTGCCTGAAAGTTATAGCTTATATCCCATGGTTTTTTGGGTCATTGTACATCTTTGTCTGCAGATTTGAATCAGCGGGGTAATTTTTTCATCTACTAACTCATTATCCATATTTTGATCTTTTCTTTACTTCATTATTTTATGCATGATCGATATCACAACGATCTTTATTTTAGGTCACTGTAGAGTCATCCTAGAGCAATGTGATTTTAGTGGAAGGAATGATGAGCCATTTCATTACAAAATAATTTTGTTATTAATCACAAAGCTAACATTTCAAGTGTTTTATTTCCTCTTTAATATAATAGATCTTTATGATCGATCTCCAATAATTGGTGATAAATTTTCTACTTGTTATTTTCTATACTTCGATATTTAATTTATTTTTTATTTCTTCATATCAAAGAAAATTCACTTAATGGGATTTAGGATTAGAGAATTTAATAAATTGGGATTTAATTTAGGATTAGAGGATTTAATTGTGTCTTGCCAGCAGTAGCGGAACAACGGTGGGCTTTCCTCTGATTTTGTCTTTCATTTTTAGCTTGCCAAAGAAAACATAGAAATCAAAACATTGAAAACGGTTCTAGAAGTCTTCGTTTTCTCAAAAAGATATGTGGCTGGCATTTGACCGTCAAACTTTAAGGGCGCACACGGCAACACTTCTGTTTCAAAAATCAACTTTTGACCAAAAGTTAATTTTCTACTTCTACTCTAGAAGTTAATTTCTAATCAGAGAAGTTCTTTTGGTAACGGTTGAAAATTTCTACTTCTGAAATATTATTAATACAAAATCTTGTAAGAAAAATTATTGGCAAATTTCTTTAAAAAAATATTTTTATTATTAAAAGTATTATTTAAATTTTAAAAATAGAATATTATATTTATTTTTTACTCCAACAATCGGAGATGGTGACTCGGTGTTGGCAGCGGAAGGCGGTGGTGGTCAGTGGCAGTCAATTGCTGGTGGTGGCAGGGCCGAAGAGGTGGTCGACGATTGGCAACAGGGGGGGCAGCGGTTGGTGGCACTAGCAGTAGGCAATGGTCAACATCGGCGGTGGGTGGCGGCAAATGAAGGTCAATGGTCAACGATGGTTTGCAGCGGGCGGCGAATGCCTATGGTGGGCAATGGCGGGTGATGGTCAACAATGGGCGACAGTTAGCGGAGGTTGGCAGTGGGTGGTGGCCGACGAGGGGCGATGGGTGGCGATGGTTGCAAACGGCAATGGGCGGTGGTCAGTAATGGGCAATGATGGAGGTTGGCAGTAGGTGAAGGTAGGTGTGGTTGAAAAGTGGGTGACGGCATAATGAAAGAAGGTAAGATGAGAAGTTCTTCTTGAGTTAAGAATCAATTTTTTACCTTATCAAATTTGAGAAAAAAATAACTTCAGAAGTGAAAATTCACTTTAGAAGTACAAATTTCTTTCAGAAGTAATTTTTTTTTACCAAATATATTTCTGCTCCAGAACTACTCCAAAAGCATTTCTGGAGCAAAAATCACACACCCTAATTCACCATGATGCTAACTACGTCCTTTAAAAAAGTACACGAAAAAAAGAAAGGATAAAAGGGGCAAGGGCTACAGGCCCTCCCCCCTCATCGGTTCTTGCCTGTGGGTTGTGAGGATTGCTAGTCGTCGCTAAGCCCTCATCAACCCTTTCAGTGATGATGGGGCAATAGTAGCGAGGCCAGCCACCCTTGATTTCTTTTTTAATTATTATGTTCCCCTTTTTTATGTAAGTGGAAAGAATAAAAATTTCCAAATAAAGGCTTGAAGTGCATTTTATTTCAAATAAAAGTCTGAAGTGCCCTCACGGTCTTAAAGAAAGGTGTGGCACAAAGTATTTTCGTCAATTACATTTTACGATTTTTTTTATTTTCCTTATTTTTTCCTATTTTTCATTCCTTTTAGCGATGGCCAGCCACAAGCAAAAAGGAAGGGGAAAAAAATGAAGAATGAAAGAAAAAATAAAATAAAAAGAAAAAAATTAGACAACATAAATGACGAAAATGTCCTTGCTCAAGCCCTTCAAATAATGAGGAGGGTATTTTAGGCCTTTATTTGAAACAAAATCTACTTCAGGTCCTTATTTGAGAAATTGATGTCACTTTAGACCCTTATTTAAAATTTTTCTGCAAAGAATAACCATCAAGTCTCTTCTTAGTTACCTTTTTCACTCAAAACCCTACATTTTACATTATGAGGTTTTGAAGATCTACACTTCACTACACATCCTAGAATAGAGACTTAAAAATATGGAGAAAATTATTTAAAAAATCATAAAAGTAATTTATAGATGATAATTCAGTCATAAATTTTTTAATTTGGATAATTTAGTCCTAACAATTTTTTACAATTTTCTGTTTTAGCCTTTTCAAGTTAATTTTTGCCATACATTGTTAACACGGACTCCATCCATTCTATGTGGCATAGCTAGCGGTGATGCGAACAACTTTTGCAATTTTTTAGCTTTTTTTTGCTAATTTTTAAAGTTATATTTTCTTTTCTTTTTTCTTCTTCCTTTGTTGGTCGCCGAGCCTCGGCAATGGTTGACGATTGGCCACGGGTGTCGGCCTTGCCCAAAGCTAGTGATGCAACCTCTCGATAGGCCAACGAGGTCGACCTCACATATGGTCAGTCGTCAGCCATCTCTGAGGCTTGGCGATAGACGAAGGACGAAGGAAAAGAAGAAAAGAAAAAGCAAATGCATGAAAATTCAATTTTTTTTAATAAATTACAAATAGTTGTCCATATTAGGGGCTTTCGCATGTAGGATAGTTGGTGTTCTCGCCAACAATTTCTTCTTGAAATTGACTGGAATGACTGAATTGACAAATTGTGAAAAGGTTTAGCACTAACTTAAACAAATTAAACGGTTTAAAACCAAATTGGCATTCGTTTAGAAATTTTTTGGTAATTTTTATAAGAAAATGTAGGGAAATTATATAAAAAAAAAGCTGCTGTTTAAAAAGTGTAACCTCTTCTTTTCATATATCGAGATACGAAAGCGGAGGGTTTTAAGATTAGATAGTGCAAAGTGCAATTTCCAATAGGTGAGGATGATTATTTTCCGCAATATTTCAAGAAAATGTGTTCGAAATATACCCATAACGATTGGGACTTTGGTGGATCTGATTAGATCAATCCGACTAGCCTAAGCTGACCAAATTTTATCTATTTTTGCCTTTCCAAGCCAAGTCGATCCCCCTCAACAAACACTTTGCCATGTTCTAAGTGGAATTCTTTGGTTAAAATTGAGGAAAATTATACAAAAGTCCTACACATTTTACTTTGCCAATTCAGTACTAAACCTTTTAAGTTTACTAATTCAATCTTAAACCTTTTCACATTTTACTGATTCAGTCCTATTGGTTGGAAAATATTAACATTGATACCAGTTGCCGTACATGACATCACCAATGCTGACATGGACAACTTTTTTTTAAAAAAAATATTTTTATTTGTTTGCTTTTTCATTATTTTTTCTTTTTCGGGTTTTATTTTTCCTTTTTTCTTTCTTTTTTCCCTCAAACGTCAGCGAGGGCCACCCTCATTGGATCAAGTGAGGGCCAGTAAGAGCGGTCCTTGCCAAGCACTGACAGGGGCGGTTCTCACTAGACGTCGGTAGGGGTTTGCCCGCGCCCAATTCCAGAGGGAAAAAAAAGGTAAAAAGGAAAAATAAATAATAAAAAGGAAAATAAATAAAAATTATTGACAAAATTATTAAAATCTTATTAAAAGTTGCCCATATCAATACTGGCGATGCCATGTATGAGGGCTGGTATCCACATCAACAATTTCCAGCCAACAAGACTGAATTGGAAAAATGCGAAATGATTTAGGACTAAATTGACAAAAGCATAAAAGGTTTAGGACTTCTTTGACAATTTTCCCGTTAAAATTGTGAGCTTTTTATGATTATAACTTATGTTTGGGATACGTTAATTAATAAAGATTACCGACAAGTTCAAACTTATTGTAAACCATCCTTCAATAGAGCTCAGCTTGAGCAAATTACTAAGGAAAGAAATGGAGTTTGTTAAAAAAAAAAAGGAATTCTCTTAAGGTTACATTCGTCAAATCAATAAACTACAGTGTATAATACCCTTTTTTTTTGGTGGGGTCAGAATATAATGGCCATTTGGGGTGTAAAAAGAGCACAAGCCTAAGATATTTTGGGTTTTTCTTACAGAAAAATCATCGGCTATCAATAATTGTTTATTCAGAAGCGTTTCTTCTGTTTCTTCACGGAGAGGATTAGACAGGCACGTACTACCCCATCGAGAAGAACCACCTTGACCACATTTTTTTAAAAAAGGTTAATATTACAAAAAACCTCAAACTAATATGCGTGTGATAAATTTATTTCAAACTATTTATATGACCACAAAAAATCTCAAACTAGTACATCTGTGATAAATTTATCTCAATCTATTTTTTGGACCACCAAAAACTCCAAACTGATATATATGTGATAAATTTACCCAAAACTAATTATTTTCACCACGAAAAATCCTAAAATGGTACACGTGAGAAATTTGCTTTTCGTTAGTTTTTGTTAAATTGGATTAATACTACAAAAAATCTCAAATTGATATAATAAAGGGTAAAAACCTTCAAATGTATATATCCGACAATTGTCATGTGTCATCTAACTCAGCAATTTGATAATAAAATTTAACCAAAACTAACGGAAGGTAAATTTATTAGAAGTGTACTAGTTTGAGGTAAATTTGTTAAAAATATATCAGTTTAGGGTTTTGGTAGTAAAAAAAATTAGTTTTGGGTAAATTTATAATAGGTGTATCAATTTAAGATTTTTTGTAGTATTAATCCTAAAAAAGAAATACATTACACATCAAATGGAAACATCCTTTGCTCATAATAACATTAGGGGCACATCCCATTATCGAAGCCTTACTCATTGCTAGAGGTGGCGGAATGGGTCTAGAACCATTATTTGATACATATTTTATGGTGATAAGTCATAAATGGGTTACTTAGAAAATTAATGAATCATAAATGAGTTTTAAATGGGTCATAAATGGGTTAGCTAAAAAAATACAAATTTTTTAGCAATATATTCATCTTCAAAAATGTATAAGAAACAATTTTCTTTATATTGGATATTAATATTAAAGTGTTTTAACAATATAAATCGGGTCGGGTATGAATTAGGTTGGATATGGGTCTCTAGATTTATATAGTATGAAAATAGTTCAAAAGATCAATATGGATCAGATCATATTCGACACAACTCAAACCTGACCCGATGCATCCGTTTGAAACCTCTATTTATTGCAAGTACTAGCGACGTTATGAAGGAATAGGGTTCCCTTGATAGAGAGAAAAAAAAACTGAGCTAAGGGCAAGTACATTTGATGTGCCCGTCCATGCTAAAGAATCGAGATTCCACCTCGTGACGACTCATGGAAAAAGTGGGAAACAAAACAAAAGTCGAGGTCGAGTATCTTAACGTGATTTTTCACGAGGGGAATACATTGGTACGTGATCTTGACCTTTCGGAACGTTATCTCTCTGGGACGGTTGGATGGAATGCAAATCTTTCTTTGTTTTACCTTTTGTTTCTTTGGCCTTTTTCCAAAGAAGTACTAGAAGAAGATCACTTTCCTCTAATGGATGAGAAAAGCACTTTATATGACCCTCCTATTAAATAAGGATAAGATCCTTTAGAGAGAGAGAGCGCGATCGAGCGAGCATCTGCGTTATCGAATTCAATATGAGCATGTGCCTACTAAAATGTCAATTTATATCATAATCAATCAACATGAACCAAATCCGAACCAAATCCTTTATGCAAACCCCACAGCATTTTCTTGTTAAAATTGGAAAACCCAAAAGCTTTTTTCATTTTTCCATTAAAAAAAAAGGTCGGCATATTTTCACAAAACATAAAACCATTCTGAGTACTTTAAATACATATATATGGGCTAGAATTACCAAAAAAGTCATAAACCTATTGTCATTGTGCTTATTCAATCCTAAACCTTTTTCTGTGCCAATTAAGTCCTAAATCTTTTGTATTTATGCCAATTTCATCATGCCAACTCGGACCGACTGGTGCTGACATAGATAATTTTTAATGACATTTTAATATTTTTTATTGTTATTATTTATCTTTCTATTTCCTTTTTTCCTTCCTTCTTCCTTCTGTCAGTTGCGTCATTGCCGACCAGTGTTAACATCACAAACAATTGGTGTCCACTACAGTGTCGGCTGGCTAAAGTTGGCAGGATAGATTAAACTAATATAAATGCAAACTGTTTAGGACTCAATTAGCACAAAAAAAAAATATTGAGGGCTAAATTAGCACAATTGCAATAGGTTTGAGACTTTTTTTGTAATTTTTCCCGATAGATGTGAATATCGATACTCACATATGCATAGACACGTGAAAAGTCAAATATCAAATTAAAATCAAAACTTACTCTTTTTTGGTCGAAAATCAAAACTTATTCAAATAATTATATACCATAGGAAAAATTGCAAAAACTATGATCCATTTTACTTCATATTAGATACCATAGTTACATTTTTTTTGGTCGAATCATAGTTACATTTCAACACCTACAATTCATCCTCACTTTTTCACAATGAAAATCAAGTTGCATTTCTCACCTGCGCATAATTTACCAAATTACCATCTTATTTCCCAAATTATCCCCACACTGAAAAAATCCACTCGCCCACACTCTCTCTCCCCACTCGATCCAACACAGCAATGCCATGTCTTGCACTCTCCACTGTGCATGCCTCTGTTACACCTTTGGAGGCGGTCAACGGTGGTCAACGGTGGCCATGTAAACTCAAGGCCAAAATGAGGTCGAACGACCTTGATTTAGAAGCCATGGCCAAGCTTTGCTACATAGCGTGCGGTTGGCCTCAGCCCTTTTGAGCTCGAGACCGACTTCGCACAGCCTCAATGACTGCGAACCAGAAGCTTAGGCCGAGCTCATTTGGCATTGCTATCGCAAGCCCAGTCTGATCTCGCCACAGACAATTTCATGGACTGAATTGACACAATTACAACAAATTTATGAATTTTTTTTTTGTTAATCTCGTTGATGATCATATACGCGGCGTGCATACGAGGAGTCAAAATCCAATATATAAAGAAAGCAAAACAAAGCACATATTCAAGAATAGAAGTACAAGAAGATAAAATTGGGGACCTCATTACATCAATATCCTTTTCTTGTTTTTGTTTTGGGACCTCTCTCTTTGGGGACGCCAGGTACCAAAAGTGCCAAAGGTTTTGTCCTTCGGTATAAATATCTGAATAAATCGGTATAGTAAAGTTATACTCCTTTTTTTTTTTATTTGCGTGCATAGTGTGAGAAAACTGGGCCGTTGGTCGTAAGATTGCCATTTATTCTCTTTTTTTTTGTGAAATAGATATTAATTTCTGATTTTTTTAAAAAAAACCTGCAAAAGGAAAATCATTTCACCAACGTTTCTTTTTCACGAATTCTTTTTTAGGAATCGAATAAAAGAACCCTGTGCAATTCGGTTCCAAGTGGATGAATCCCGTTTTTTCCCTTCTCCGACTCTGCAGATGCCTCCAAGATTAGACACAGTGCAAGATCGTAGTACCAGAAAAAGACTTGCCACGGACACCTTTTGGTTATTAAGATCTCGCTTCATATGTGCAACTCGCAATTGCAAATTGGTACTTCTATAGGTGTTCACAAAATAGTAATAACGATAACGATAACAACGACATCAACGACGGTAAGAAATCTTTCGAATTTGAATAACGGCGAGTTTAAGTATTACTATGGTGATAAGCAAGTTACTTAATAGCGTGTTCAATCTTATCATTCCAATGTTCTCATCATGTCACGATAACATATGACTCTAATGGGATGGTGAATGAAAAATCCAAATACAAAAAATTAGTCACTACTTCATTATTCCTCAGAAATCACACTAAACTCTAGAATTGAACATAAGAGAAAGAAATAAAGATTACTATTCATTTGAGTCTAGGGAGTTCAAGGTTTTTCCATGTAAATAAGACCAATAGAATGCATAAAATTATGGGTTTTATCTTATAAACATAGTCAACATACAAGCAATCTTGCTTACTACTTAAACTTTTGTTTGCGGGTGTTCGTGATTGTGTGTAATCTTTACGTCATATAATCAAGTCTATGGATATAGGTATCAACTCGAGAGAGTAATGTTATACTCCTCGCCACTTCGTGCTTCATTGTGATGTAATAAAGTATACTCCAAGCAAATGCTTCCTTCTCTATTTTGACTAAGATTACAAATCTTAGTGATACATATAATCATAAATATAATCAATTAGAGATATCGCAGGAAAAGAGACTACCCATAACCTCGGACATCAGGATAGCATCGAGGCAGAAAATAAAGGCCCGAAGATTATTGTACCCTTCGGAATTAGTGCAATGATAGTGAAGAAATACAACGTGTTCCGATCAAAAAAGAGAGAGAGAGGAGAAAAAGAAGAAAGACAATGCAAAGCAAGCAATATGCCGAGAACAAAAACGGCAAGCCGTACAAAGGACACGCCCATAGCTTTTCCGTAAGAAAAGAATCGTCATCGTTGCAGAACTTAACTTTTTCTCTCTATTCGCGAACATGAAAATCGTTGTCGTAAGATGATCATTCGATATATGGCAATATCTAGAAGAACATTCTCCATCCCTTTATGCAAAATCTTTTGCCCACCTTGAGCCCAGTATAAATAAGCTCCCAATGATTATCGAAAACTCATCAAAACTCGAACAATCATCTCTCACAAGCTCAAGAATTCGCGCTCTCTCCCTCTCATTTTCCTACCCGTTCGCAACCTCGTCAAATTTTCTCTTCACATTTCGCCTTCCTTTGCCGAGATAGCAAGGGCTATTGATTTCGAGTCACTAGCTTGTGCTTTTGCCGATGGATAGAATCAACATGATGGTGGCGAACAGGCCGGTGGTGATCTTCAGCCGGAGCACCTGCTGCATGTGCCACACCGTCAAGATGCTCTTAAGCGAGAGGGGGGTCAACCCGGTGGTTTACGAGGTGGACGAGATCCACCGAGGGAGGGAGATAGAGCAGGCGCTCTCGAGGCTGGGCCGCAGCCCACCTGTGCCAGCCGTGTTCATCGGCGGTGAGCTGGTTGGGGGTACCGACGAGGTCATGAGCCTCCTCCTTAACCAGTCCTTGATCCGAGGCTTATACAAGCCGGAGCTATTTGGGTCTGATCGACATACCCAACCGCGCGAAGGCTACTAATAAGTGTGATTTCGAGCCACACAAGTTTTGAGGACTATCACTTGTGCTACTAATTGGGTTCACGACACTTTATCTTTCGCTACGTACCAACTTCCATATGATCTTATCCTAATTAATCGCTTGTGAGCTTATGTTTTGCTGTAATGAGTTCTCTTTAGCTAATAAAACTGAGTTTAACTTACTTTGATGATTATTCTATTCTCCCGCGGGAAATGATCTCATGTGCCTTTGTGGCCAAAAGAAAAGAGTTCTCATGAAACAACCAATAGTAAAAGATTAAACTAGTTTTGTTTGCTCTGCCCTCTTTACAGAGTGCGGGAGTCGAACCTCACACCTATGATACTAGCGTCCTCACCCCATAAATCCCTTTACCAACAGGGTAGGTAGAGCCTACCTATTGGTGATGGAAAACGATTTTGCGTGGCCATTTCTTATTGACTATGCCCCGGCTGGTTAAAACCGGGAAGAAAAGAAAATGGCAGACCTAGACCTTCAAGTGAAGAGGTGGAGTCGTTTGTGTGCATTTGGTATGTCTAATTGGAAAAAATCCAAGTAGATGGAAGACGAGAGCTGTCCCGATTCGTAAAACAGGCGTAAAAAGATCAGTACCGTCCAGCCATGTCGCAAAGCTCCTCTTCCCTCCATTGTACTAGGACTAAGCTCTAGCTAGCTTGATGACATTGGTGGGTTCCTCCAACAACATCGAAAATACGGGGAGGAGGACATCGCGGCGGCGGCGGAGCAACTAGAACAGCGGCCACAATGTCAACTATGGTGATTGGTGAAGTCACAAGGAGACTATGGATATATTTGGATATACGTGTGAGTTGTGTTAGAGAAGTCACACATCGAAGAATTGATGTGATGTTTGAGCAATTTAATATATTTTAGTTAGGCCATAACTCATTGGTATAATCTTTTCAGTAAGGTGCGTCCAATTGAATATATTGACGGACTCGAAACTTGGACTCCCTCTTGGCGATATCCTGAGGTGAAGGTATAGGCTTATCACTTTTGTTGCGTGCCTCCTAACAAATGGTCACATGATGGTTGATTGGTGAGCCTCCAATCTCTTTCGGTGTTCTCAATTAGGAGAGAAGAGATCATATACGGCAGTGCAATTCATGGATTTAAGCTCAAACTACTAATAAAATAGTAGATCAATTGAGAGGCCCTCTAATGTTCTGGAGGCTTCCTCTGGAGGCCTCTGTGCCTTCCTCCTCAAATGGGATTATGAACCACGTCTCAACAAATATAGCAAAAAACTTCAATAAGGATTATGAACACACCCCCAATAAATATTGCCAAAAAAAGTACAGTAAACGATATCGTTCCGTGAGCGGTGAATCGGTTCATTCGACACCTGAGCGGGAACCGGTGATTTAAGATTAGCTCGACGGGATACGCAAGGATAAGTTCCTTGATCGTGTAGTCTCTGTTCGTAAGCAAGCAAGAGACTCGGCTTATGTCAAGAAACGTTTTGTTCACACGCGTATTGATCAACAACAAACGTACGAGTAGTGCCCAAAGATTAGGACAACTCAAGTGAAATGGTCTTGAACAATCTAAAGACGAAAGCCACCCTTCTAAAAGAAGCACCGCTTTCAATAAAACAAGGAAAACGAGAACGAATCCGCATTTGAAGAAAATGAACCGGCACTTGCTTCGGACCCGGGCACGAATTAAGCTCCTAGACTAGTCAGATCATGGCGCTTGTCGACCGTGATGCCGTCGAACTTACCAAGTCCAATTTAATAACAAATGTGTTGATTCTCAAATTCATCATGCATAATTAACAATAAATTGGCTATTAACAATTATATTTTTTTTTGAATAGATGCAATCAAGTTTTAAAACTTATCAAATTATGCAATCGATCCGTTAATTTCGTTCATTAGACTAACATAAAAAGTGGATGTGACATTTTCCTTTATTCTCCTTTCATACGTGATTTTTTTTTCTCTCTCACGTGGTATTGACCTTATTAACACATGAAATTTGAGACTAAAACTACGTTGTTTTGGCCATAATTCTAATTTTTTAACCAAATCCTAATTAACTGAAATGTAAAATGGTAATTTTAAAAAAAGAACACAAAAAGAAAGGACAAAAGAGGCAAGGAGTGCAAGCCCTTGCCGCCTCGTTGGGCCCTTGCCTATTGAAGGATACTTAGCCTTGGGACAAAACATATCCAACCTAACTTGTATCACCAATGAAACGATACGTTTGTCATACGTGTTCATGCCAAAAAAATAATTCGTCGTGCCCATTTCCATAAATCCCTAAAATATTACAATCCTCAATAATCCAACCGGATAGTTAGTATTCAGATCAAAAAATCTATTGTCAAAAAATCAAGCCGTCACAAAGTTGACCACGTCCTAGACTCGTATCGACAAGTACATTCCAAATATGCAATCATATTGAGTTTTCACCGAACCCGCCATAAAGCATACCATGCATACATGTTCATATCGAAAAACGAAAAACACATCCAAGAACAGTGACATACGTGGCATACTCGAGTCAAACGGTGTACATACAATTAGAAAATCGAGCTAACATGGCTCTCATATCAATGGAGGATACTTAATCCCTTGTCTAAATGATAAACGTGCGGGAGAACATGTTCAAATCTAACTTGTATCATTGATCTAACGATACATTACTCGAGGAATGTATCGTGATAATCGCAGATTATATGTCGCCTTGTGGTCCGAGAGTCTTTTGCTTCAATCACAGTTCAACGATACAGAGGGAGAGCTTCTTTTCTTATTCCCTGTTCTCTATGTTTCTGATTGATAGAATGAAGGGGAAGGGAGTTACGTCTTTTAAAGATTTCTTCACGTTTCAAAAAAAAACTGCAGATAGTGAGTAGGATTTGATTGCCCATATGGGCAGACCACCATAAGAACCCAGTACCCCAACACTCGTGGTCAGTGAGATCGCGAAACCCTCTTTGGCCCTTTCTGGCGACATTAGGGCAATAGCGGCAAGACTAGCCACCATTGAATTTTTTGTATTATTTTGTGCTCCTTGTGTTCTTTTTTTTATATATTGAAAAATACCTTTCATTAATTTTTTTAAACATCTAACTAATTAATATTTTAGTCAAAAATTAAGACCTGGGTCAAAAACGAGTATCATCTCTTATGTTTCATGTCCTAAATCGTTTTGATCTATATTTCATATTTTAATAAGATTAATGTGCAGCATAATAAAGAGAAAATATCGATAAAAAGTCAAGTCAGCATATTTCGTTAGCCTAATTAGATGATTGTCAAGTCGGAAATGAAATCACGATATCGCAAGTCCCATGCTGGATTAAAGAGTTTTTTCGTATAACATACAAGCTAACAATGATCAGTTAGGCTTAGGTACTTTTTTTTATTTTTTTTGGGTGGGGTCCGCGTGGGACGATCGTTAAATAAAGTTAAATTTTTCTCAAATCTGGAGGCACGTGACGAAGATCCGGTCCGACCCGATCCAGATGACAAGGCAGACGGGAGCGATCCATCCAACCCCCAAAAAGCACGCATCGCGATCCATCCCGTCGCGCGTGCACATACACCGTCTCCCGAACCCGCGTGGGAGTAGGGCGAAGGGGGGACGATCCCTTGATGACATTGTGGGGCCCCCCGAGTCAGCGACTCGGCCCAATTCCCAATAAAAAAAGAGCCCAAAAGGAGGCAGCGGCAGCGTCGTCGTCCGAGTCTGGCCCGCCCAAAACCGCACGAATTTATGCAAATCTGTCAGGACGTCGTCCCTCCGAGTGCACAGTGCTGTGCCGACCCGTCCTCATCCAACGGTCACATCTCTATCTCTATTTAAATTTTTATTTTCTTATGAAGCAATGTCAAACTAGTTATTGGAACTGAATTATTTCACTTTTACCCCCTCCTAATTGACCAGATACCCAAATTTTTTTTTTTTTTCTGTGTCTCACAAGATACCCTAGGATCAAATAATGCCATGTGGGGGATGAGAGGGATCAATGCGGACATGATATGTCTCTTGCCCATCTATTTTATCTGTCCTCTCTACCCACCTACGGCTGCCACCCACAGCCTCCCGCCGAGCTTCCCCTCTCGCCACCCATCGACGAGGCTCGCCGTAGCGACAAGCTCAATTTGATCTCGGCCGTCACGAAAGAGCTCCATGGCCAAACTTGGAGCACCGATCATCATCTCCTCCTCCTTCCATGGCTAGATCTGGAGCAACAGTCGTCGCCTCCTCGTGTCCCACGATCCTTCATCTCATAAGTAGAGGCGAACTTTTGTCAAGCGAGAGCCGCGAACTTGACATTAACCACGAGAATAGGGTTGGCTATTGAGTTACTAGAGATTTTATATGATTGTGATGCTTAGGCAATTTGGAGATCTAAAAGGTTAACATTTAGTCAATTCGGCATGGATAAAGGAGGGGGGGGGAGCGAGGACTGAGTGTTGTGTATTCTAAGGCACGACAAGAAGCAATTACTGATGATATTCAATTAGTGTCTAGCATTTGAATTTAACTTGAATGTCCATAATCACTC
>JAGVVM010006722.1:0-23529 GCA_019149425.1 Psidium friedrichsthalianum
GTTTGACTAATGAAATACGTTAAAGAACCGATTTCTGATCCTTTCTTTTTTTTTCAATAAAAAGTCCGAGAGGAGTTCTTTGTCTCACTTTAGTACCGTACATCGGGGAAAGAGAAAATCGAAATGTGTGTACAATCATTTTGCACACCGACCCTCCGTATGAACCCTTTCGCGAGTTGCGTGAGTTCATCGACACAAACGCAAGCGAGTACAACAAACTCGTGCTTCTAGTGTCGAGTCACGTTGAACATGATCACATCGTATGATACTTCCGATCGAGTGCGACCGGAATTAGGGACCGATGGGAATGTGACAAGTGGAATCGGGTAAAAGCCATAGCCTCACATTCCACAAGTACAATTGCAGGTCAAAGTACACGTACAGGAAGTGAGGAAATCGTCGCCCCACACCTTGAGTAGATTTGATAATTTTGCTGCCCTCTGCAATATGAAAGCCTTGTTCAGCCGCCTAGACGGGTGACTCCATTTGAAGCGATCGTTCACACGTGCTTTCAATGCTTCACGCATCCAATTGGTAAGTACTCATTCATGGGGTTTCCACGACTGAAACGCGGTGGCCATGTCTAGAGACGGTCACATCCTAGATTGAGCCGGTGCCATTCTAGAATGAAAACGGATCGCTAGGGACGGTTGGTTGTCCGATTTGCCGAAATCAGAAACCAGAGCGATGGGAACTAGACTGGTCGGTCTGGGTTCAATTCTGGGCTAGGTCTGGTTCTTAAGTTATAAGCCCGATTCGATTTAAGTGTTTTTGGCGAATTTCTTTTCGTTACTTTTTGTGTGACAATAAAGAAAAGTTTAAGAAAAAAAATATATTAGTCTGCTCCGAGCGATTTCGTTCCGAACCTAGAATTGGCGGGTTTGATCTATTCCATGCACTCCTTTAGCCATGTCTCCTTTCAGAGTTTAAAGTGATTACCCAACATCACGTCATACGCTAGTTTTTTTCCCAAACTTTTTTTTTTTTTGTCCCCCCATTGTGATAAGGACTTCGTGATTTCTCCATAAAACCGTTTTGAGATCCAATAGAATATAGGAGGTTGCTAGCATAGTTGTACAGTTAGCTAAATTACTAAACAGTGGTTTGTGACCATAATTTGACTTTCCGACAGATGGACAACAAGAATTAAGTAGCACCAACATTGACATGACACAATATGTCGATATGCCATTTCTCAAAAAATAAAGAGTTCCGATACTCGAAAACCGTTGTATTTAAATATTTATTTTATATACACATGATAAATTATAATCTATCTATAAAAATATCGTCGATAGATTTCTTCTTCTTTTCTTCCATTAGTGATCCACTATCATTATGTTTTGGGTTAATACCACGAAAAACCCCAAACTGTTTCGCCTGTGACAAATTTACCCCAAACTATTTTTTGACCACGAAAACCCAAACTGGTACACATGTGACAAATTTACCCCAAACTATTTTTTTTTACCATGAAAACCCCAAACCGGTACACGGTGACAAATTTTACCTAAACTATTTTTTTTTGACCATGAAATAAACCAAACTTGTACATTTGTGACAAATTTACCCAAAACTAATTTTTTTTACCACGAAAAACCCAAACTATTATACCTATGACAAATTACCCTTTATTAAATTTGTCCAGTACCATGAAAAACCCTAAATTGATAAATCTGTGGTAAACGGAAGGTAAAAATCCTAACCGGTATACCGTGAAGTGCCACATGCATCCAACTAAATATTTAATGTTAAATTTAAAGAAAATTAGGGTGGAGTATAAATTGTCGCAAATATATCAATTTGGGGTAAATTTGTCACAAATGCACCAGTTTGGGTTTTTGAGGTTAAAGAAATATCTTTTATGGTTAAATTTGTCACATGTGTACCAGTTTGGGTTTTTTCGTGGTCAAAAAATAATTAGTGAATAAATTTATCACAGGCATACTAGTTTTGGGGTTTTTTGCGGTATTAACCCTTATGTTTTTTGGCTAATTAAGTATATTAATTCATGAGTGACTAAGTATATTATTTCTTTTTTTTTTTTTTGTCAGAGCTGGGTATATGAGTTAAGTATATATATTTTTAATAGATATATATTTGACCCCTATTAATGAAAAATATTATATTGACACGTTCGTGTCACAATGGTTTGTTGGGATGCTAGACTCGCACGTCGCTGGCGTTTCCGAAGTGCCTGATCACGTGTCGGATGTCTAACATCTGTTAATATGTGAAGAGTGTTAGACGCGTGTCGGATGTCGACATGCTAAGGAAGCCTCCAAAGGTTGCCGGTACTTCCTAGACCAGAAGCATCTCCTCCTACTTTTCCAATTGTTTCACAATTTTGACCAAAAAAAAAGTTTCTTTCACTAATTTGATTGTACTTTAATATATTTTAGTAACTATTTCATCACAGCCAAAGCAAACAACATCTCCTCATCACTTCTCTCGGCACGTCGCCAACCTCTCCTCATTGCCTACGGAAATGCACGTCAAAAACTTCTCTCCTAATTCCCAAGATTTATGGGAAAAATATAATATATCTTACTCTACCAGTGATAACTTACTTTTCACAAATTTAAATTTGTCAGCAATGAGCGAAATGATAATCATATTAATTTAATAAATGTTTCTAATGACACCGACAATTTCCTTTTGAGCTAGTGATAATATTTCTGTACCTGTGATCATCATAAGTTACTATTATTCAATTGCTGTAGAATTTATTCATTTCCGCATGCTGTTTTTACTTCATATTTATAAAAATCTACGTAGTGGGATTTCTGAGGAAATCCACCAAGCGAGAGTTTTCAATTTTGTTCCTCGTGCGAAACATCGATTAAACAAGTTAAGCGCTTTCCTTAAGAAATTAGTGGAGGACAAGCCACCGTTAATTTTAATATATCACAACCACCGTGAGCTTCTCGTTTCCCTGGAGTATCATAGAGTAGAAAATGGCTCGTGTTTTTCCACTCCCCTTATGACTTTGATACTCTTTTTTTTTTTTTTTGTGTTTTGTAGATCTTTCTTACTCTTTGCGGTGGCCCATCACTTATGGTACAATTTATATGATTCCTTCTCTCTCTATGCGCTCTGCTCCTTCTTCTTTCAAGAAATCCCGCCATCCTCTGTTTCTTTCTTTCCATGCCTTCCACTCGTTTCTCTATTTTCCTTACAAGTTATGTTTTCAATGGAAAATTTGTTACCACGCCACTCTCTGGATAATAGGGTTTTTTTCTTCTTTTCTGCTATGGAAAGTTCAAAAAAAAAGGAGGTGTTCCATGTTACTGACGACCGACATCAATTTATTGATTTTTATTCTATGTTTTGATTCAATCCATAGCCTTTAAAATCAAAATTCTTCTGGGCCCTCTAGCTTTCTCTCTCGCCTTTGCCTTTCTCGCTCCTTGCAGCTTTAGATTTCTGTTTCATGGCAGGTGCTCACAAAACTTATTTCAAAGCAAGAGCGCCGCTAATCCTAAATTAACAACGCTAACTCAGTCTGAGTTTGCAAACAAGTTTTTATTTTTTTTTTCCGGTGTGTGTTTCTTTGAGGATTTTTGGGGAATTATGGTTTGGAGAAGAGTTCGTGTACACTGCAATCAAAAGTTGATCAAAGGAGCTGTCTTCCTGTTGGGTGTTTCGCTGGTTCTGTTTCATTGTGGCATCATAACCACGAATATGCACATGACGACTAAGAACTAATCCATCGTATGACCCAAAACGATCTTGTTGAATCTCTGTTAGTGAACACTAAATTAACAAAAGGTATTTGCTTCTTGATCTAAACATGAAATTGTGAGATGATTTCTATTGAAATTGATACCACGAAAAATTTCAAATTGGTACACCTATAATAAATTTATATCAAATTAATTTTTTGACCACAAAAAATCCAAACTGGTACTGTTATAATAAATTTTATCCAATACTAAATTTTTTAACCCCAAAATCTCAAATTTATACACATGTGACAAATTCACCCCCCGTTAGTTTCGTAAGTTGAGTTAATATTACGAAAATATCCTAAAATGATACACATATGACAAAATGAGAGTAAAAGCCCAAACGTGTACATCTGGCAATTGCTAAGATAAAATTCATCCAACTTAGCAATTCAACGATAAAATTTAACGAGAAAACTAACGGAAAGCAAATTTGTCAACAAGCTATACCAGTTTGGAATAAATTTGTCAGAGGTATACTAGTTTGGGGTTTTGATGGTAAAAAAATAGTTTGTAGTAAATTTGTCAAAGGCGTACCATTTAGAGTTTTTTCGCGTATTAACCATTTTATTATATTGAAATTTCAACTTGAACTTTTCCACGGTGGAAAAGACATGAACCCTCTTATCTCCGGTAAGAGATATTTTCATCGAAAACATGACTTATAAGGAAACAGAGAAAAATGAATGGGAGGCATGGAAAGCAAGAAACGGGAAGGATGATGGGGTCTTTGAAAGGAGGAGCAGGAGGCGTTAGAGAGAGAATGGCATGCAAAAGAGAAATAGAGAGAGACAAAGTGAGAAGGGTGAAAGGGTGAAAAGAAAGAAGAAGAAAGAAAGTGGGACTTGTAAGGAAAAAAAAAGGAAACAAAATAAAAAAGTTGATCGAATACTAAAATAAAAGGAACCACATGATTTGTACCTAAAGTAGTCGACTATATAAAAGATAGAAGGGTAAAAAACATAAAAAGAATATCAAAATCATAAGGGGAGTAGAAAAATGCGAGCCGTAGAAAAATTCGGGAGTTTGTCGTGTCGTGCCTTTTTCTTTGGTCGACGTGCCGTGCCTTTGATTTGGTGGTATCCTTGCTTCTCTGTTTTTTGATAAAAAAAAAAAAAGGGGCGGCACTAGTGCAATCATGTGGTGACACGTGATTTTAGGGCCATGTCCTTTATTATGTGCAATCTTTTGAAGAGCAAAGACCAATTAACGCCTAATGCAGTTTGAAATTAATATAACATGATAGTTCATATCCAACCATTCGTTTATAAAGAGAAAAAAAAGGATATTTTAGATTTTATAATTATTATTTTTACTGTGATAAGGACATGTCATTTTTGCTTAAAAGCCCTTTTGTGAACGTGAGTATTAAAGAAATATCCTTCAGATTTTATTGCCCCTAAGGATACAGAAATTTGGGTTAGATCTAAATAAGCTTTAGGAAATTGAGAATCCTATCATGATATTATGTATGACGAATCACCCTATTCCTATTCCACATGGCCAAATCTTTAAAGAGAGTACTCGGGTGTGACCAAATGAAATGGTGACCAATTGAGTCGTATCTTTACTCTTGAATCCCTTCATAAAATCTCTCCAATTTCAAATGGGATTGAGGGCATCGCATGTCTTGTGCAAAGAAGAATTCCACGACCACGCATCATGAAAAGCATTTGAGGCATCGAGATGGAATTTCACATCCAAAATAAGCATGGTTCTTGTCCAAATCACCAAGCTTATGGAAAAAGTAAACAAATGAAAAAAAAAATTCTCATATGCATCCGAAACAAATTAGCTCTCTTTATCTTAAGTCGTTAAATATTTTGGGCACCAATGAGACCCTAAACAGTTGAGATGCAGTGAACTCATGTGCATCAGATGGGTGCATGTAACATGCAAGACTTGCTCACGGTAAATAATGCAATCTTTATAGCCTATAATTAAAGCGGTCATTGAACTTTTGATCATCATGACTATGCGCACGTGCTTCTTTAAAAGTGCAATGCAAGCACGTTTACTTCATTAAAATACGATCCAACTTGCAAAGCCCCCACCCAAAAACCTAAACCCATCACAGAGACAACGAAGAAAAAAGTCCGCGTCATCATAGAAACCTAAGATGTCGCTTGTCTCCCTCCTTAAACTCTTCTTAACCTAGGACTTTGGTCATTTTCCATTTATTTATTTTCCTCTCCACCACATGCCAATTACAATAACCAACCTCAAATCCCACACGGCTTGTCATTTTCTTGACGATTTGATAATAAAACTGAACAAAAAACTGCTTGGGATCTTTGATCAGCCATGCATTAATTAATCTCGCGAGCTCTTCTGGTCTTGGTATTTTCCGTGACGCAATGCAAAGAGGCAAAACTCGAATGCACAACACGTGCCTGACGTTTCATGACGATTGCAATTAGATTATTATATGAACAAAAAAAAAACACTCATTAAAGACGCGAATGATAACCATTTTGATTTTCTATTTCTAGAACAAAAATACATTTGGTAACGCAATTTTATTTTTCTATTTCTGGAACAAAAATAAGAAGTTAAAATTTTCATCTTCCCTATTTCTGGAACAAAAATGAAAAATAAGCATTCTTCTCTGTGAGGAAAAATCTCTTATGATGTTTTTTGAAAATGAAAAAATAAATCAAAGACTATTAATGTGTTGAATTGGCTAAGTAGAACCGGATGAAAGTGTACAAGCCATTATGCATATGTTATCTTAACAGAACGTCTGAAGATTATGAGTTTTCTATCAATGGTGAACAAGACATTAGGCGTATAGGTGTCTATAAGCTGGAGGTATCTAAGTAGAAGGTGAACAAGTTTAGAACGAGAAGTTCGGTAAAGCTTGGAAAGACCTTGAATAGGTAAAAGTGAGGTAGAGCCGTGATTGCCAATGCACTTAGAGGGAGCAGAAAATGGAAGCTCAAGTGAAATTCTGGATATTGCATCTAAAGGGCATAGATGCTACTGAAGGAGCTCATACATTGTGCAAAGAGCTCATACATTGTACGAGGAGCTCAAATGTTGAGCGGGGAGCTCAAATGTTACTACATAACTCAAGTTCTGAGAGAATATTTTACATGCAATGACCAGAACATCATACGATATATTCGAGATGATTTAATTGAAATTATACATCAACACAAGGTCTAGGAAATCAAGCTAGATAATTCTCGGAGATTCTCAATTATGAAGATCAATCAAGGACGTGGATTAAGGAGGATGAGAATGACTCACCTAACGAAAAACTTTATCTATGAAAATCTGAGATCATGATTGTATGGGCAATTTGATCCAGCGGGGAATTCTTTCCTTTGTCGAGCTCAACGGTTATGAGATCTTTTTGATACAGTCTCATCCAAATGGAAAAGTTTGAAGAGCAATCCTTAGACGTCTTGCAATAGGTAGTTAGAGGTGAAGGAGTACAAAATGACTTCTCAAGATTGAAGAGTGCAAGCGCGAGAGCGTAAGATCTTAAATTCCAAGATCAAAAGAGCTTTACATCCTTCATATGTTCTTGATCCAAACACTGTAATACTTAGAGGTTCTCATCCAAGCAACAAAGCGTTAGACAAGAAGTCTATTGACTCAGAAATTGTCATCATGTTGTAACCTCTGAGATATTCACTGGTGGAATCCAACCGATTGGCCGTTAGCATGAAGAAATGGACACAGGTTTGAACAAAGCCCAATCAGTTTAAAGTCTTTGTGCAATTTTCTATCCCTTAAACTCTTTGTTATTATATTGTGATGGTTGAATTGTGCTTGCCACTGCATTTGAAGACACCTCAAATCTTGTTAGCAATCATCATCTAAACTTAAGCTTTAAGCTTATCCATTTAAATTCCGCATTACTTTTTTAAAATCTATTGAAATCATCTATTCACCCCCCTCTAGATGATAAGGCTAGTCCTAACAATTGGTATCGTAGCAAGGTGCTCATTATTTGAAGTGTTTTTAGTTCTGAGTTAACGATCTATTATGGCTAGCTATGTTGCATTGGGTTAGATTGAAGGAGTAAGCACTATTAGGGATCCTTGTTTTGATGGAACGAAGTACAATGATTGGAAAAATAAATTCAAGGCTTTCATCAGATGTCAAAACACTCAGATAGGGGACCTTATACAAAGAGGAGTTGAACCTGATGCTAATTCGTTTGGTGGTGGAAATACAAATGCAAGAAACAACAACAACAATAACAATGCTCCTGCTACTACTCTTTCTACGACAGAATTGGCCAAAAGAGACACTTTAGATGCTAAAGCTATTTATTCATTTTATTGTGCATTATTCCATATTGAATGCAAACGTTTTGCAGATTGTCCTATATCAAAAGCAATATGAGATAAGCTTCACGTAACATATGAAGGAACAGATAGAGTCAAAGAAACCAAGATCAACGTTCTTCTTGGTCAAAGATGAAGCCAAATGAATCGATGAAGGACATGTTTGATAGATTCACTGAAATAGTGAATGGTCGTCTTACCTATCATGGGCAACCAGTGTCTGGTCCGGTGAAAGTCAACAAGCTTTTGAGAAACAAGCTTTTGCGAGGACTCTCAAAAGAATGGGATAATATCAAAACATCTATTCGAGGGACTCATAGGATCATGCCATTGACTATTGATGAGCTTATCGGCAGAATTTTTCAATCTTACGAAAAGGAACGAATCAATGAAGAAGATCTCCAACGCAAGAAGTTAATTGATTTGAAATCTAAAATTGATTTTGATGATTCAAATTCTGAAGATGATGAAGAGGACGATGAAGAGCTTGCTCGCATAGTGAAGAAATTTAGAAAAATGGTTAAGAAAGGAAGAAATCTCAAGGGAAGAAAACGGAGCAAGGAACAAGAAGAAAGGAGATTTTACAAGAACAAATATGGCAATAAAGATTAGAATATAAAATGTTTTGAGTGCAAGAAAAAGGGTCACATAAAACCCAACTGTCTCTTATTCAATAAAAGAAAACTGAAATTTGAAAGGAGAAAACTCTAAAGGCTGAGACGTGAAGCAACATAGACTGCCAATCCGCGACGATGAAATTAGTGAGAGAGTAAATCTATGCTTAAAGGCAGACTTGGATTCAAAAGAAGAAATTGAGGTAAATCATTCTGACATTTCTGATGAAGTGTCAGAATATATTGATGAATTGTGCTTAGAGCACAAATCTGCTTTAAAGAAATTTCGTAGTTGAAAAAAGAGAACGTGAAGTTGAGGCAATAGAATCTTTCAAATGAAAAAAGCACCGTTGTTTTAAGTAGAGAAATTTTCGAAATCAAGGAAAAATTAGAATTGCTTGAAAAAGAAAATGCTATTTTCAAAGAAGAAATTTCAAACATTTCCAAAAAGTTTTCTTTTGGTCAAAAAATTTCCAAGCACATTCTTTCTATGCAAGTTTTGCATTTTGAAGAAGTTGAAATTGATTTTGGAAAAAGGAATGTTATGCAAAATAGTTTTCCAAATTTTAAGGAAAGATTAAAATGGAAGTCTTCAAACAATATTTACAAAAATCATTCTGAAAAACATTTTATAAAATCTGCTGGTCGGGACTCCTTTAAATTCTCAAACCATAAGAATTCAAAATAAGGCAAGATTGCCGAAAAGATAGGAGAAAATCCAAAGGAATCATTTTGAATTTCGATAAATGCTCTAATGTGAATGGACCCAAAGTCATTTGGGTACCAAAGAAAAGTTGAGATTGTTCTTCTTGCAAGGAATAAAGAGAAAAATAGTAAGAAAATGTATGTTATATTTTCAATTTGTTTTATGGACATACTTTACATATCATAAATTTTCTTTGTATTCAATCTTCATATCATTTACATTGTAAGTTGTTCTGGTATATTTTTTTTTTCACAAAAGAATCGTGTGATGCAATTTTTGGTGGCTTGAGAGATGGATTCAATAAAATATGTGTGATTGATATCTTGCATTTTAGAGATCATACTGATTTCGTGCTCTTTGATCTTATCATGCATTGAAAAGTGAATCCTTCTCTCAAGATATAATGATGCATAATATTCTTCCCCAAAATGATTTATTAAGATGAGTTTGAAAAGATTTTCTAGCCATGTTAATTTGATTTAGACTCTATCTATTGTGATATGGAATGTTGTGGCATTTGTCATCATTGTTTGAGTTGAAATGTGAAAATCTCAAGATATATTATTTGATTTTGTGTATTGTTAAGAATGAAAATCCTTCCTTATATGCCATAAGATTACAAAAGAATCTTTTGATATCTATGAAAAAGCCAAAGTATAGTGCAAATGCCATAACTTATGTACAGCGTTTACTTGAGTGCCATAATTTTTTTTGTTCACTTGAATACCACAAATTTGAGAAAACAATCACTTAAGTTCCATCGTTGAAATGCCCCGCCGAAAATCTTATGTGGATGCCGGAAAATCTGATGTGGTATCGTCGAAGTAATTTTTGAATTTTTAATGTACTGTGAATTTTTATTTTATTTTTTAGTTATTTTGAAGAGAAAAAAAATTCCATTTGTTTTCCCTCTCTTGGCCGAAGAGGGTCGCCGCACCCTTGCTAGTCACTGCTGGCTAGCCCAGGGGCGAGATAGCTAGGAGAGTCGCAATGGTTGTTGTAGCCTTGGCAACCATGGGCGAGGCTAGTGAGGGCCCTCACGGCCCCACCTTGCCCTCAGATGGGGGGCCTACAACGGTTGTCCCCTAAGGCCATCGCTACCCCAATCGGTCGAGGGCAAGGCTATCCTCCCCCCTAGCGAGTAAGCCGTGGCCAGTGAGAGTCGCTAGTGACCACGTCAGCCAAGGGAAAATTCAAGCATTTTTTTTGGAAAATATTAAATAATTAAAGTTAAAATAAAATATCAAAATAAATAAATAAAATTTTAGAAAATTTTTAAAAAATGTAAAAAAAATTCAAAAATTCACATGTCACTAAAAATAAATAAAATAATAATAATAAGTCCACATAAGAAGATTTGCCGGAAATGGCACTCAAGTGAATGATTTTACTTCGATGTGGCACTCAAATGAACGAAAAAAAAAGTTATGGCACTTAAATGAACGGCATACAAAAGTCATGGCACTCACAGTATACTTTAGCCTTATGATGATATCTTATTTTGCTCTAATGTAAAGGAAATGATCCATGTACGTGGACACCAAAAGAAAATGAGCTTATTGCAGGAAATTCTATAAAGGAAGGTAGATTACAAATCTACACAATGAAAGGAATCTCTCAAGCAAAAATTGAGGAGGATTATATCTTAGTCAATGGTAAATTTGAAACATATACCTTGGGTAAGAGAATAAAGTATATCGTGTCTATCATATATTTTGGGTTACAAATGTTTAAATGGATTTATTATGATAACCAAAATATTTGATATTCGTGGATCGCTAACATTATGGTTGATTTAAATGATATATTTGCTACCATAAGTATAAGATTTTACATAGATTTAAGGCTTGAAACATCTTTGTCTCATTTGCAAACAACGTTATTATTACATGCGTTTGAGATTTATGCTTTAAGAAAAAATATTTTTAGAAAAATCACTGCATACTATTATATATCTAGATGCACTTACTATATTCTTAAATGCACATTTGATATGTGGCTAATTTGATCCCTAGTTCAAAGAAAGGTATGTGAGCAATATTTTCCTTATTTTTTGCATAGATTGTTATTTCTTTTACAAGAATTTGCAGGTTGTAAAAGAGCTTCTCCATATGAAATTCAGAAAGTTTGATCCAAAAATTGTAAAGAATCTGTACTACTGTCGAAGGATTGAAAGTTCTTCTCTTTGTGTAAAATTCTCACAAATTTCTTGATGACATCTTGAAATATTTTGAGCAAATCCTTAATGGATTGGATGAAAGGTTAAGTAGTTTCAGGCTCAAATATTAGATATTCTTATAGCTGCTATTCAATTAATCCAAAAGGAAGATTTTATATATTACTTGAGATATTTATATCCTTAACGTAAATTTGTGCAAAAAGTTTGTTGAGCTTATGCAGATTGAATTCGACATGAACTTGATTGAAGAAGATCTTCTCTCTCAAATTCCATGAGCTAAAGAATGTTGAGGATGACTAGAACACCAGTGTTTTCTATTGAATATAAATCGGCATCTGAATATCATTCTAGAAGTTATTCGGGCCAAGGGAAGTTCCAGAAGAAACACAAAATTCCCTTCGGGGAGAGTTAGAAAAAGTGCACAATAATGACATTCTTGAGGATATTCAATCAGTCCAGGCATCCTTGAAGTTGCAACTAAAATGGCAATCAACATGCAATCTTTCAAAGGTGGTAGACATGGAAACATATATCTTTTGGACATATCATCTGAGGATCTTCGGTGCCTATTATCTATCAAAGGTGCATATAAGTTTCAAGGAAATCTCAAAGCTCTCAACTAAAAAGCTTGTAAGAGGATTTCCAAATGTTAAGTTTGAGAAAATAGAATTATGTTGTGCTTGCACCCTTGAGAAATAGGTACGAAATTCTTACAAATCTAAAAACCATGTTTCCACTAACCGTGCTTTGCAGTTTCTACATATGGATGTTTCTGGACCTACTTGAAGCCAAAGCACTAGAGATGAAGGAATATTTCTTGGGTATTCCACTTCAAGCAAAGCATATAGAGCTTTCAACAAAGACTCAAGAATGGTTGAAGAATCAATGAATGTGAAGTTTGAAAATAGAAATGACAGTTAGAAGATAGGTGCTGAAATTACCACATCATCTAAAGTCAAAACAACATCTGAGACTACTAAAAACCTTAATGATACTTAGACAAAACAAGATGATTCTTCAGAAGAAAAACAAGATGAAGGATTCAATAAGAATTGAAAACATAAATCCAGTCATCCAAAAGATCTTGTCATAGAAAGCGTAAAAGAAAGGGGGAGAATCATTCAAAGAAGCAACAAATTGAAAGGGGGGCATAGATCAACTATGGAAAAATTATGTTGAACATTAGTAAATTTCTGCCTGATCTTGATCGTTGTTTTGATGATGGAAGAAAAGGTAAATGTGTGCTAAAACTTATTAAGTTCTAGATAATTTGGAACAAATTCTGAGTGATACATGAACAAATGCTTTGAACGATAAGCTTTGAATGATACAGGAACAGGAAGTTCTGAGAGATACTAAATCATATTGTTATACTTTATTGTTAACCTTGTGCTTCTTGCAGAATCAACTGTGGTAAAAGTATTTGCAAGTATAGGTTATGAATGACACAGATTCTGAGGTTCAAAATTGAACCTATCGATGAGAATAGAGGATACAAGTTCTGAATGATGCTTGCTAAACTTTTTGATTGATTCAGAACATGAAACTACATTGCATATCTTCTATGTTTGGCGAAGCAACTCAAGATTGTGTTTCATACCTTATAATTTACAAAAGAACAGGAAATGCATTGTTGAATTCTCGGTGAAATTCTTTCTATCTATGGCGCTTTTTGATTGTGACAAAATGGTGGGAGAATATAAATATGCATATGTGTTGATAATATTGAGCTACGATTGATTGTACTTTTATATATTATGCTCAATTTATTTGCTATCTCCTGATTACATTCTTTGATTAACTTAAAGTGGAGATCACATTACTTGCTTATTATGCCTTGATCTGGATTCTTATATTTAACAAGATAAGCGTATTACTTTTCATACACAATATCTTTGAAATATGTTTACATAGCTGCATATTCAGAGAATATTTTTTATCATCAAAAAGGAAAGATTGTTAGGGAAAATCCCTTATGATATTTTGAAGATGACAAAATAAATCAAAGGCTACTAATGTGTTTAATTGGTTGAGTAGAATTAGGTGAAAATGCATAAGCTATTATGTAAATATTGTCTTAACAAAATGTCTGAATGTTATGAGTTCTCTATCAATGATGAACAAAGAACCTTGGATAAGTGAACGGTGAGGTAGACTCCTGATTACCAATGCACTTGGAGGGACCAAAAGATGGAAGCTTAAGGAAAGTTCTATATATTGCATTTGAAAGCCTCAAACGCTACTTAAGAAGCCCAGACGTTGTGCGAGGAGCTCAAACGTTGTATGAGAAGCTCAGATATTGAGCAGGGAGCTCAAACATTACTACGGAGCTCAAGTTTTGAGGGAGTATTTCACATACAATGACCAGAATATCATGAGATATATTCAAGATAATTTAATTGAGATTATACATCAACACAATGGTTAGCAAATCAAGTTAGATTGTCATTGAAATTTCTCAATTATGAAGATCAATCAAGGATGTGGATTAAGGAAGACGAGGATGACTCACCTAATGAAGGACTCTATCTATAGAAACCTAGAATCACGATTGTATGGGCGATTTGATCCAATGGGGATTCTTTCCTTTATCGACCTCAACGGCTATGAGATCTTTTTGATACAGTCTCATCCAAACGGGGAAGTTTGATGAGTGATCCTTGGACACCTTGCAACAGGTAGTTGGAGGTGGAGGAATATAAAATGACTTCTCGAGGTTGAAAAGTGCAAGCGCGAGAGAGTAGGATCTTAAATTCTAAGATTAAAGAACTTTACATCCTTCATATATTCTTGATTCAATCACTGTGATACTTAGAGATTCTCATCCAAGTGATAGAGTGTTAGACGGGAAGTCTATTAACTCGGGAATTGTCACCATATTATAACCTCTAAGATATTCACTAGTGAAATCCAGCCAATTAGCTATCATCATGAAGAAGTGAATGTAAACTTAACAACAATACCAAACCATTATAAATTCTCTATGCAAATTCTTTATTCCTTAAACTCCTTGTTATTATATTGCGATAGTTAAATTGTGCACACCGTTGTATTTGAGGACACCTTGAATCTTGTTAGCGATCATCATCTGAATTTAAGGTCTGAGCTTATCTATTTAAATTCCATATTGATTTTTTAAAGTTCATTGAAATCACCTATTCACCCCCTCTAGTGATAAGGGTAGCCCTAACATTCTCATCATTCAAACCCTCTCTCTAGCATCTCGGTCATCAGTCTGTCGACCACCGATTCACCAGTCGACTTGTTCGTCGGCCACCATCTCTCTCGCGTTCCAATTGCTAGTCCGTTGGTCGCCAATAACTCTAAAAATTTTATGTTGTTATCAAATGAATTTAAGTTTTTGGTACAAAAAAAAAAATTGTGTCGTTATCAAACGCGTTTATTTGCTGAGAAAGTCGCCCGGAAACTAGAAATAGAAAAAATTAATTTCTAACCAGAAATGATTCTAAAAACAGAATAATTATCATTCGCGCCCTCCAACGGTATTTTTGTAGATTTCCCCTTCTCGAGTTGCCACCTTGGCAGAAAATAAAAATGAAAAGCCAGATAAATTCTTTCGGGAAAAATAACTGGTTGCGAATTTTCCACCCCCCTAAAAAAGAGAAAAAGGATAAGAGAGAAGCGACAACATTTCATGCATCTCTATATTTATTTCGCAAAATCAAAAAAGAAATTATTGGATAATTATTTATAAAGATAGCGAAATTCCCACCGGAAATTTGAGAGGTGATAGATTGGGCGAAGATATTTTAATTTTATCTTCTTCTCTTTTCCGTTTCTGGCAAACGGGTCGTATCTCTCTCCTTCTTCTTCTTCGTCTTCGTAATCAAGAGGTCTAGGGTTTTCGCGATTTGACCGAATTTCCGGTTTTGCCCCTCCCCGTCTCGTTTCCGCCAGAATTGAAGTCGGTGCTCTTTCGCGGGAGCAATTGCGAGCCGGCACCTTATGCGCCCGCCCAATTTTCAGCTATCAATTCTGCATTCCGCGGTGTTATGAGCTGAATTTTAGCGTAATCGAATGAGGAAAGGGAGAGGGAACGGAAGTTTTGATGAATTCCGGGTCGTAGGTGTTCTTTCCGTCGCCGAAGACATCAGGTTCTGTTTCTGGAGTGACAATTTCCTCTCTTCTTTTGCGCGCTCTCTGGCGAAGAAGTGAGGTTTCCGCGGGCATTTTTGGTGAGACTGCCTTTTCTACGAAGTTGTTCTTTTCATGTTATCTGAAGTAAGAACAATAGCTGGGGGGTGACTTCTTTTCAAATGATTTCGTTTCCATTCAATTTTAGTGGGTGAAATTTTGCTCATTGGCTTCTGCCAATTGCAGATTAAAACTTTGTAGGCATGTCGTGCTTGTCTGTTCGTGCTCTGTTCTAATGTTGCGGTTAAATGAATTAAATGAAATGCGACGAATGTTTCGCAGAAACAGAGAAGAGTGAAGATTGCAGCGCTTGAGTTGCATGATTTTATTGCAGACATTGTAGTCGAAGTGCAATATGATCAGTTGATCGAATGAAGCCTGGTTGGGCATCATGGATGAGGTGGTGGGTGATGAAGTAGCAGCACTGGATGCGGCTGAGGGTTGTCACCTCCAAAGCAAGGAAAGTGAGTATTCACTCAAGACTGAAAGTGGCAGTATGTTGGAATCGCAGGAAATGATTATTCCGGGGAGGATGAGTACCATGAGACCCGCATCTCACGTGTTAGCTGATTTCTAGATGGTAAGAATGTAAATAAAAGTTTTAGCTCTTTGGACTCCCTTGATCGTCCATCTGTGAGTCCTCACTCAATGGATGATGTCAGTGGCATGGTTGAGGAGTTAACAGTAAAGAACTATGACAATTTGAATTTGGCTGTGGGGGGCACCTCAAAAAAGTAGTGGTAGGATGGGAACTAGGATAAATCAATGGCAGCACATCTATCAGACAGCGGGTAGATCAGCAAATTCGAGCTCCCATGGCTATCCTGTGAACAGGAGGGTAACAGTATCTGGGAGGACATAGGAGGCACATCCTTTTCTGAACTATTGTCTCAAAAAGCATCGAGAGGTGATAGAAATGAAACCATGGAGCGACCACCTCATTCTGAAATAAAGAACCTTGAGGTGGTGTTTGGCTCATGGAGGTATTCGGGACAAAAATGCTATCGAAGTCAGGATTCTCAGAGTTTTTTGTTAAGAACACACTGAAGGGAAGGGAATCATATTCAGAGGCCCACCTACTGATAATCTCCGTGCTGAGTCAAAAAGTCTGAATAATTTAAATGTAGCTAGCGGTTCCAAGATGGCTTCTGATGCATCACTTAGCTCGAATCCCTCAAGTGTTGTTGCCTTCTACTCATGGTACCTGTGGGACCAATTTTTTCTTCGGTTCTGATCCTGATGGAGTCATCTGTAGAGAATGGCTTAGCGGTGTGCACAGAGATGTAAATAAGTGGAGAGATTAAATATTTCAGGCAAATTGTGGATTTAGTGGATCACTCCCACTCCAAGGGGATTGCTTTGCATGACTTACGGCCATCTCATTTTCATTGCTGCCAATCGAATCGGTGAAGTATCTAGGATCTTCATTGAGGGGAGAGATTTCTGAACCTTGGAGACAAACATCGTCCAAAGCAACAGTAACCAGATCATGAGAAAAGGGTGCTAGAGCATGGTTTGGTTCGACCTTATAGTTCCAGTGCAAAGAAGCAAAAGTTCATGAGGGCACCAATTATGTCCGGCAGAGGGCCTCAGTATTATTCAAGACCTCGTTTAAAAGATGAAGCTGTGAGGGCAGTGAGATGAGTATAGGTGATCCACAATACTCGGGGTATGTTTGCGGTGCAAAGAAGCCGAGTACGGAATATGGTCACAAAAGTCTGGTGAGATTCCTGCTTTGAACGCTTGCCGCTGAGTCATTGACCCACGGCAAGGTACCAGCTGGAAGAGAAGTGGTACAGGAGCCCTGAGGAAGTCAACGCGGTTTTTTTTTTTTTTTTTTTTTGTTTTTTTTTTTGGCCCCTTTGCCCTGTTGCATTAGGAACAAGCGGGAGCATACAGGCTAAGAGACCACGCCCTTCTCTCTCTCTCTCTCTCTACGTTCTCTCCTCTCTTCTCCTTTCTTCCTTCCTCCTTCTCTCTCTCCCACTACCCCTCTCTCACTCTCCTCTCTTCTCTTACCTCTCCTCTCTTCCCCTTCTCTCTTTTCTTCTCTCCTTCTTCCCCTATCTCTCTTCCTCTTTCTCTCTCCTCTTCCCTTCTCTCTCTCTCTCTCCTCTTTTCCTCTCTCCCTCTCTCCTCTTCTCCTCTCCTCACTCCCTCTCTCTCTCTCTCTTTCTTCTCTTCTGCTCCTCATCTTCGCTCTCTCTTTTTCTTTCTCCCTCCTTCTCTTCTCCTTCTCTCTGTCTCTTCGCTTCTTTCTCTATTCTTATCTCTCTTCTTCCTCTCACTCTCGCTTCTCCTCTCTCTCCTGCTCTTCCTCTCTCGCCTCTCTCTTTCCTCTCTCCCTCTCCCCCTTTCTCTCTCTTCTTTCTCTTCTCCAAAACCCCTTCTCCTCTTGTTTCTCCTTCTCTCTCTCTCACTTCTTCACGTCACCCTATCTTCCCTCTGCTTTCTATTCTCTCCTCTTCCGCTCTTCTCCTCTCTCTCTCTCTCTCTCCTCTCCCCTCTCTCCCTCTCTCTCTCTCCTCTGTCTCTCTTCTCTTCCTCTTCCTTCCTAGCTTCTCTTCTCTCTCTCTTCTCTCTCTCTTCCGCTTTCTAGCCCCTCTCCTTGACTCCTCGCTCCTTGATCTCTCCCTTTTCTCTGCTTCTTCCTTGCTCTCTCTTCTCGCTCTCCTCTCCTCTCCTCCTCTTCTCTCTCTCCTCTCTTCTCTTCTTTCTCTCTCTCTCTTCTTCTCTTTCTGCTCTCTCTTCTCCTCTCATCCCTCTCTCCCTCTCTTACTTCCCTCACTTCTCTCTTCTCTTCCTCTCTCCTCTCCTCTTCCTTCTCTCCTTTCTCTACCTCTCTTCTCTCTTCTCCTCGCCCTCTTCTTCTCGTCTTCTCCTCTTCGAGTCTCCTCCTTCTTCTCTTCTTTCCTGCTCTCTCTGCTTTACTTCTCTACCTCGCCTCTCTCTTCCTCTCTCTCATTCTCTCTCTCTCTCTCTCTCTCTGTCCTCTCTTCGCTCCTCTCTCTCTCTTTCTCATCTTCTCTCTTCTTTAATCTTCTTTCTGCTTCCTCTCTCTCCCCTCTCTCCTCTCTCTCTCCTCTTGATCTCTCTCGTCCTCTCTCCTCTCCCTCTCTCTCCTATCGCCTCTCTTTCTCTCGCTCTCCTCCCTCTCTTCTCTCTGTCTCTGCTCCTCACTCTTCTCTCCTCCGTCCCCTCTCTCATCCTCTCTCGATCGGCGTGCTCTCCTTCCTCTCTCTCTCTCTCTATGCTCTCTCTAATCTCTCTACTCCCTCTCTCACTCTCCTCTTCTTACTCTCTCTCCTTCTCTCGCTTTCTCTCCTCTACGCTTCCCTCCTCCTCCCTTCCCCTCTGCCTCTCCTCCTCTTCCCCATTCCTCTCCTCCCATTCTCTCTCCCCTACCTCCTCTCCTTCCTCTCTCCTCTCGCTTTCTCTCTCTCCTCTATCTCTGCTCATCTCTCGCTTTCCTCTCGCTCCTACTCCTCTCCTCCTCTGTTCCTCTTCTCTCTCCTCTCTCTCGACTCTACTTGCTCTCTCATTCCTACTCTTCTCTCTCCCTCCCTCTCTTATCGCTCTCTTAATCTCTTCTCCCTCTCCTCATAATCTCCATCTCTCTCCTCTCTCTCCTCTCTCTTCTCTCTCTCTCTCTCTCTCTCTTCTCTCCCCTTCTCTCCCTCTCCTTCTCTTTCTCCCTCCACTTCCCTTCTCTCCTCCCTACTCTCTCCTCTCTCCTCTTCTTACTCATCTCTCTCCTCCTCCTTCTCTCTTAGCTTCTCGCTCCTCTCCCTCTCTCTCTCTCTCTTCTCTCTTCGCTACTCCCTCCTCTCTCCTCTCTCTTCGCTCTCGCCTCTCTCTCTCTCTTATCTTTCTTCTTCTCTCTCCTCCGTTCTTCCTCCCTCTACCTTACTTCTCCTCTCCTCTCTCACTCTCTTCTCTCTCTCTCTCTTCCTTTCCTCTCTCTCCTTCTCCTTCTCTATCTCTCTTTCTTCTCTCTCTTCTCCCTCCTTCGCCTCTCCTTCGACCTCTCGCCTCTCTCTCTCTCTACTCTCTCTCTCTTTCTCCCTTTCTCTCTCTCTCCTGCCTCTCTGCTCCTCTCTACTCTCCACTCCTCTTCTCCCTCTGCTCATCTCTTTTCCTCCTTACTCCCTCTCTACGACTCCTCGCTCTTCTCTCCTCACCTCATCCTCCCTTTTCTACTCTCACTCTCCTCTTCTCCTCTCCTCTCTTCGTCCTTGCTTATCTTCTCTCTCTTCCTCTCTCTCTCTTCTCTCTTTCCTCCTCTTCTCTCCTCTCTCTCTGCTTCTTCCCTCCCTCTTCCTCTATCGCCTCTTTCTCTCCCTTCTCTTCTCCTCCTCCTATCTCTCTATCCTATACTCGCTTTCCCTCTTATCTCTCTTCTCTCTCTCTACTCTCTTCTCTTCTCTCTCTTCCTCGCCTCTTCTCTCACCCGCCCCCTCTACCCTCTTTCTTTCTTCTCTATCTCTCTCCTCTTTCTCTCCTCTTCTTCTCTCGTTCCTCTCTCTTCTTACTTCTATCTTCCTTCTGCTCCTCTCTCCTCTTCTCCTTTCTCTCTACTCTCCTACCTCTCTCTTCTTCTTCTTCTCTTTCATAACCCTCTCTCTCTCTTGCTCTTCTTCTCTCTCTCTCTCTCCCTCCTCTCTCTCCTCCTTCTCTCCTTTCGCCTCTCTCCTATCACCTCTCTCTCTCCCTTCTCCACTCTCCTACTATCTCCTCTTCACCTCTCTCTCTCCTCTCTTCTCTTCTCGCCCTCTCTCTCTTCCCTCCGTCTATTCCTTCTCCTCTCCCTCTCTTCTCGTCGCTCTCTCTCTCTCTTCTTTCCTTCTCTCTCTTCTCTCTGCCTCTTCTCTCTCTAACTTCTTCTCTCTCCTTCTCCCTCTTCCCGTCTCCTCTCTTCTCCCTCTCTCATCTCATCTCTCCCTCTCTTCTACTCTCCCTCTTCTTACCTCTCTCTCTCCTCCTCCGCTCTCTCCTCTCTTTCCTCTCCTCTCCTCTCATCCTCTCTCCTTCTCCCTGTCCTTCTCTCTCTCCCTCTCCTCTCCCTTCCCTCCTCTCCTCCTTCCTCTCTCTCTACTCTCTCTCCCATCTCTCTTCTCTACTTTCTCCCTTCTCCTCTCTCTTCCGTCATCTCTTCCCTCTTCTCTCCCTTTCCTCTCCTCTCTCTCTCTCCCCCTTCTATGACTATCTCTTCTTCTCGCCTCCTCTCTCTCCCTCCTTCTCTCTCTCTCCTTCTCCTCTCTTCTCTTCCTCTGCTCTCTCTTCTCTCCTCTCTCTCTTCTCGCTCCTTCTCATTCTTCTTCTCCTCTAATCTCTCTCTCTCCTCTCTCTCCTCTCTCTTCTCTTCTCTCTTTCCCTCTCTTCCTTGCTCTCTCTCTCTTCTCTTCTCTCTTCTCCTTCCCTTCTTCCTCCTCTTCTCACTCTGCTTCCCTTCTCTCTCTCTTTCCTCCTCTCTCTCTCCTTCTCTCTCTCTCTCTCTCTCTTCCTCCTGCTCTCTCCCCTCCCTTCTTTCCCCTCTTCTCTTCTTCCCCTCCTCCTCTACTCTTTCTTCCCTCCGCTCCTCTCTCCTCCTCCCCTCCTCTCCTCTTCTCTCTCTTCTCTCTTCGCTCTCTCCTTCTCTCCTTCTCTATCCCTCTCTTCTCTCTCCTCTTCTCTTTGTCTCCTTACGTTTCTCCTCTCTTCTCTCCTCTCTCTCTCTTCTTCTTCTCCTCTCCTTCTCCTCTCTTCTCTCCTCTCCTCTCTCTCTCTCTCTCTCTTAGCTCCTATTCTCTCTTCTCCCTCTCTCTCTTCCCCGCTCCTCTCCTTCCTCTCTGCTCTCCCCCTCTTCTCTCTCTCTCTTCCCCCCTCTTTCCCTTCTCGTCTCTCCTCTCCTCCTCTCTCCTTCCTCTCTCTCGCTTCTCCTTCTCTCTCTCTCTCCTCCTCCGACTCTCCTCTCTCTTCTCCACTCTCTCCTCTCCCTCTCTCTCTCTCTCTCTCTCTTCTCCTTTCTGTCTCCTACTTTCTCTTCTCTCTCTCTCGTCTTCCTTCTCTCTCCTCTCTCTCCTCCCTCTTCCTTCTCTCTACTCTCCTCTCTTCTTCTCTCTCTTCCCCTCGTCTCACTCTTTCTCCCTTCTCTCTCTCTCTCCTTCCTCTTCCTTCTCCTCTCTCTCCTCTCTTCTCCTCTCTCGCTCCTCTCTCTTCTCTACCTCTCCGCTCTTTCCTCCTCCTTCTCTTCTCCTCTTCTCTATCCTCTCTTCTTCTCCTTGCTTCTCTCTCTTCTCTCTCATCCTCTTTTCTCTCTTCTCTTCTCCTCCTTCCTCTCTCTCTCCTCCCTCTCTCCCTTCTCTCTCTTCTCTCTCCTCTCTCTTCCTCTCCTCCTCTCTCTCTCTCTCCTCTCTCTCTCTCCTCACCTTCTACTCTCTCTCTCTCTCTCTTCTCTCTTCTCTCCCTCTCTCTCCTCTCTTCTTCTCTCTCTCCTCCTCTCTTCCTCCGTCTCTCCTCTTCTCCATCCTCCCTCTTCTTCTTCTCTCTGTCTCTCCTCTCTTCTATCGTATCTCTCTATCTTTCTCTTCTCGTCTTTCCCCTCTCCTCCTTCTTCTGCCCTCCTACTACTCCTCTCTCTCCTCTCCTTTCTACCTCTCTTCTCTCCTCCTCTCCTTCTCTCTCTCTCTCTCTTCCTCTCTCTCCTCTCTCCCTCTCTCTCTTTCTAGGGCTCTCCCTCTCCTCTTCTCTTCTCCGCTACCTTCTTCCCTCTCTCGGCCTCTTCTCTTTCTCCCCCTCTCTTCTCTCTTCTTCTCTCTTCTCCTCTTCTCTTCTCTGGTCTTCTCTCTCCTCCCTCGCTCTGCTTCTCTTTCTCTTCTCTTTCTTCTCTCTCTTTCTCTCTCTTTCTACTCTGCTCTGTCGCTCTTCTCCCTCCGCCTCCTCCTCTTCCTCTCTTTTTCTCTCTCTTCACTCCAGCTGCCTCTTCTCTTCTCTCTCTTCTACTCTCCTTCTTCTCTTCTCTCTCTCTCTCTAATCTTCTCGCTCTCTCCCTTCTCTTTCTCTCCCACACTCCGCTCTCCTCCTTCTCTCATTCTCTCTCTTCTCTTTCTCTCTCTCCTCCCTCTACTCTCTTCGCTCCCTGCTCTGCCTTCCTCTCTCCGTCTCCTCCTCCTTCTCCCTGTCTTTCTCCTTCTTATCTCCTCTCGCCTCTCCTCTCTCTCTCTCCTTCTTCCCTCCTCTCCTCCTCGTCCCCCTCTCTCTCCTACCTCATGCTCTCTCTCTTCTTTCTTCTCCTCCCTCTTTCTGACTCTCTTCTCTTTATCGCTCTCTTCTCTACCTGCCTTCTACTCTCTCCTCCTCTCTCCTCCTCTTCCCTCTGCTCTCTCTACTACTTCTCTCGCCTCCTCTCTCCTTACTCTCACTCACCTTCCTCTTCCTCCTCTCTCTCAGTCTCTCCTCTCGCTCAAGCTCTCTCTACTCTTCTTCTCCTCTCTCTCTCTCCTCTCTTCTCTCTCCTCTCTCTCTATCGACTCTCTCTCCTTCTCTCTCTCTCGTGCTCTTCTCCTAACACTTCTTCTCCTCTCATCTCTCCCGCTCTCCTCTGCTTCCTTCTCATTCCTCTCTTTCTCTCTCCTCCTCTCTCCTCTTTCTTTTCTATCCTCTCATTTCTCTACTCTTCTCTCTGCTTTCCTGCCGACTCCTCTCTCTCTCTGACTCTCCTTCCTACTTCCCTATCTCTCTCCGCTAGTCCTCTGCTCTCTCTCTTCCTCTTACTACTTTCTCTCCTACTTTCTCTCTCCTCTACTCATACTTCCTTGCTCGTCCTTCTTCTTCCTCTCCTTCACTTCTCCTCTCTCTCCCTCGTAAC
>JAGVVM010006723.1:0-18566 GCA_019149425.1 Psidium friedrichsthalianum
TTACCCACAACTAGCAACGAATTGAAGGAGAGGCTCCGGTTGATCAATCGAATAATTTCTTCACTTCAAGTTCCTTGAATTCAGAGAAGCTAGGCACAAAGCAATGTTGTGGACGATGAGGAGGAGGCTTTCATCTTGAGCATGATGTATTCAAATCTCAGCTGCACTGAATGACTACCATCCAACCATTTACATGGGCCTTCTTCCAAATCGCACCGAGCAACACCTCCTTGCTGGTGAAGTCCATAAGGTGAGTCTGAGGAAGATGCAGCGAAGTTATAGGAGAGTGGGCACATGGTGAAGCTGGTGAAGCCATATTTTGAGATGAAGAGTCTTTAGGAGAAACTGATAGAGAGATAAAAATGTCTTCGTGCACAAACCATTTCTTCAGACAGCTGGTTAGGGTGATGCCATAGGTTCTCCTGCGTAATATTCTTATTTGGCCTTTGGGTCGCGTCTTACTATCCACTGACAATCCAATCTCTACATCTTTCTTCTCTCCACCATTAGGATTTATAGGCATCAGATTAGGAAAAGTCTCTGATGCTAATCGACCCCTAAAAGAAGAACGTCTTAGATTGTATTCCGCAAGGTGGCGTTCATTCCTTTCTTGATGTTGCTATTATTGCAAGGCAATTAACTCCCCTTCGAGCTTTTCCACCGTTGTCTCCAGCAATGTTATACTGCCTAACAGATCCTTAGCCTTATCTGGAAGCTAGCTGGATGAGTCAGATAATGAAGGATCACAGTGCTCAACAGCTTTTGTCAGGGGTCAAGTGTAATTGGATCTCTTCCTCCAACTCTTTTTACAATCTTTGAATATCTTGCTCGAGCTGGGATCGGTAAATGTATAGCTTCCACCTTTCTCTCGCCTGCTACATTTGTCCTCGAAATCAGAATTAGTGGAACATCCATCACAGAAGAAAAACGACTTGCTCCTCATTTGACAATTTTACCTCCTCCATAGGTGGGCTACGCTCTACTGGAAGTAGCTTTCTAAACTCCATAGTTGCTTCAAGTTGGATGTGTTATCATTTCCTCCATACACCAGTAACCATGGATGTGTTTTGACGGCCGGAGAGAGAAGCTAAGGAGCCCAGGCACTTGCAAATAACACAAGCACCATCAGGAAGATCATCCAGTTGGAGAAAGTGCCAAATCCACCGCGATGCCATCAGTCACTGGCACAAAAACCTGCTTGGATGTGGAGGGCCATACACCCGAGTCCCCAGAGTTTTTGACAATGCGAAATACTTCTTCTTGGTCGGGTTCATGGTCGTGGGCTCATGTTCATTGAGGGATTCTGGATGGAGGAATGAAGATATCGTGGGTTTTGTGTGGCTTGGAGGGAGGAAGAGTCATCGACTTGGATCTGTGGTTTTTCCAAAAAAAAATCGGATTCCCTTAGTTCGATCCCCCTCCCCTTGGCCCTTATCTATTAATTATTATCCTCTACCTTTACTCTCTCCACTTACTCTCTTTTTTCCACCGAAAGCATTGCCCTCTTTTCTCTTTTGATCGGCCACTCCCTTAGCTCCATCATCCCTCTCCATGATAATGGCCCCCCACCCTTTTTTATTTCAATACGGCTCCTCCATATAGATAGTCTGACGCGCAATGATGAGCAAAATACAATTTAGAAATGCATCTTTTGACCACACCAGATGGCTAACATTTGAAGTGTAGGGGAGGATGTTTTTTAGAGTTTATGCTCAATGCTTTTACTAATGAAACTATCCTCTCCTTTTCTTCTACAGTGAAGCTGCACGTAAAAACATCCTGTCAACCTCCTCAAGGCCTGGAGAGTCAGCATCTTTCCCTAATGGTTTCGCATTTATTGTCTCTATGGAAGTCTCACACAAGTGATCCTCAAAATCCTCGGACTCCCTGGCAGTTTCCATAGGAAATTTATCGAATATGTCCAGAAACGAGTAATCTTCCCCCTTGTCGTCAGAATCAGCCTCAGTTTCAATCTCGAAAATATCAGATAAATAGAATCTAATTTTGCGCCCATATCCATGCTAGAGTCATCATCAATCGATTCATCATTTCCACGCAATATTTCTCTCAGCTTCTTAGAATTTGCTAGCTGCAATTTTGATTTGCCTATGGAAGACATGCCTCTAATATCTGATGTCTGGATTTCGGGTACCAAGAGGCTGAGATAGAAATTACGGATATTAGAGGGCAATGTCACAACTCATAAAAGTGAAAAATGAAAATAAATTGACTCAAATTCGATTTTTTTGAAAAATTTAAAAAAATATGAAAAATACGAAAAATTATTTTTTGTACAAAATTGGTTCTCTTGGCTTGACCAAGGCTTCCAAAGTTGACTTTGTAATTTTCTAATTTTTTCTTGATTTTCTATGAATTTTCGAAAAATAAAATGCAAGAAAATACTGAAAATATGAAAAATCATTTTTTGATCAAAATTAGTTCCCCAGGCTTTGCTAAGGTCCCCGAAGTTAATTTTTTAATTTTATGAATTTTTATGTATTTTTTATTAATTTTAAAAGAGAAATGGTAATTAAAAATCAAGTATCAACAGCTGCCCCTTTTTGGAAGGAAGCTCGGTAGAGGTTCATTTTAAAGACGAGATAACACCTGAATCCTAATCAACTCAGCCTAAGGGGATAAAAAGATTTGTGACATGCGATCTCTAATACCTCTCTATGCAAGTTCTAATCCAAATGGGGCTTGAGAAGGCTCTTATGAAGTGAAGGAGAGGTGGAGAGGAGAGCTTTCCTGGCACTTACCTGCCTGTCGTATGGCTGTTGCCTGATATGAATGCTCTTTGAACAGACACCCAAAGATTCATTCTAAAGATACTCCGGGAGGTTGAGCTTTGACCCGTATGGTAGGTCGACCCATGGTAAAGTTCCTAATGAAAGGACTCTAGCGATGATCTATCCTATTAGAGGATTCGCCTGTATTTTAACCCATATGGTGGGTCGTACCATGATGGAATTCCTAATTAAAGGATCATGATGATTGAAGTTGGTTGAGATTTGATCCGTATGGTAGGTCATCCCATGGCAGAGTTCCTAATAAAGGACTCTAGTAGCGATCTATCCTATTTAGAGGATTCGCATGCATTTTGACCCATATGGTGGGTCGTACCATGATGGAATTCCTAATTAAAGGATCTTGATGATTGAAGTTGGTTGAGATTTTACCCGTATGGTAGGTCACCCCATGGTAGAGTTCCTAATGAAAGGACTCTAGTGGCGATCTATCCTATTTAGAGGATTCGCCTGCATTTTAACCCGTATGGTGGGTCGTACCATAATAGACTCTATTGAAAGGATTTTACTAAGCAGTTTACCCGATGTCGGGTTCACCAAAGAAAATGCCTGTAAGAAGGAATTTGTGCCCGTAAGAAGGAATTTGTGCCTATAAGAAGGACTTTGAATATGGTTCACCCGATATGGGATTTACCGATAGAGTGCTTGTAAGAAGGACTTGGTGCCTGTAGGAAAAACTTTGTGCTTGTAGGAAGGACTTTTGTACTTGTGAAAAGGACTTTTGTGCCTATAAGAAGGACTTTGATACCTGTAAAAAGGACTTTAAAAATGGTTCACCCGATGTGGGATTTACCGGACGGGTGCCTGTAAAAAGGGCTTTATGCTGTAGGAAGGACTTTTGAAAAAGGACCGTTCCATATTAGGGTGACCAGCCATCCTGCAGAAGCTCAAACCCAATTTAACTTACCAAAAAGGGTGCCACTCTAGGATCTGGGGAGACCAGCAATCCTGGATTATATCCTCCTGTCGCTGTATGTGTCGTAATGGATTCGAGCAGCCTGACAATTCATTCTCTTGAAAGGTTCAGGTTGAAGATATACTTACATGAGAATTTGAAAGAAGTGCCTGGAGGTTTCTCGACAACTAGGCTTGTCATTCATTAAAGAGCGAATTTCGAGACCTTGAAAGGTAAGTCGAACATCGGGAACGTGTTACCTGTCGAGCTGTGTCAAAGGTAACATGTGTAAGCATTTTCATCAATGAATTCATCGGTTCATGCAAAACTATTCAGCTAAGTTTGCAATGATTAGAAGCAGTCTGTGTAATAACTCACAATGCAATCAATCAAAATGTAGATGATGCACAACTATTCTGTCAAGTTTGCATTACCAATTCTGCTCAAGGAGATTATCATAGTATGAACACCTCGAATGTAATCTGAATGGAGGACTTCAGTCAGAAAGGGCTTTCTCTCACTCTCGAGAAAGACTGTTTATCCTGATTGTAGGATTTAAAAAGAATCACTCAATCTTATCATCATCGCATCCAGCGAGGGTCTAAGTAATCTCATAATTGGTATGATCAAGCCGATCTAGAGGTCTTGATTAGGACTATAATGTAGGCTGGGTCAAAGGTTTACCAAAGGGGACTCTTTTGAGTTAAGGCCATTAACAAAAAAGTCTTCATCATATGTTTCGGGTTTACAAGTCAAGAACCCTGCAAAAATGAGAGAGAAATAATCTTACTCGTACTTTTTTGAACGATGCTTAAAATCATTCAACTCTACGTAATCAGAAAAGACTTTCACGGGTTGTAACGTAGGTTGGGTTTTGGGACCAAGAAAGACTTATTTTGGTCCAAAAGATATATGAGGTGGGTTTGGCGTTGGTGATCATTGCATCATTATCACCAGTTTCGACCTTCTAGAACAGTCTTCAAAGGACAGCATCATTGTATGAGGAAGGTGTCAACTTCTGCTGATACCGTTGTCGCTCCCGAATGGGGTAATCTTTACCTGAGTATGTTTCGCAATTTAACTCCTTCGAAGAGTTTTCTTTTACAACCAGATCCTATTGGAGATTTATAGAAAGAGATAATATGTTTTCTCTAAGTCTTCAAAGGCATTCAAAAATGAACATTGATCTGAATAGGCATTAGTCTTACTTTTAACTAGCGCTTTGCTTTTTCATGCCTGGGACTGACTTTCTTCCTCTTTTTTTTTTTTATAGAAAAAGGGATTTTTAGAGATTGTGCCGTTATACACATGTATATCAAAGATCACACTTGAAGAGTTGACTCGGGAACTCTATGTAGACCGACTTTTTCTGAGTTCTTCTGCTTTGAGGTGGCGCCATCTTCATCTTAAAATGAGTAATGATCACCAATGGGGTTTTAACAAATAAATATGCATGCTCAATTGGGCGATGCAAAGGATAAAAGTGTATTAGATAGAGAAATGGATGCTTTTCGTCATCCTAAGGCACTTGCATTACCGTACGAGATTGAAAGCAAAGAAACACTCCAAAATTGATGTTAATCCGAGTAAGAAAATTTCTAACCATTTACGTCGTGCTGTTACTGGGACTACCTCCATTTGGCCCGATGTGGGGTGGTTCTTAATAGGGATTACGAAATGAAACCGCCGATCAAATGTGTTATCAATGGTCATCTATAATGTTTAGGATAGAGAAATGATCATCTCCTTCCCTTCGGCTATCGTACTTTTGCAAGAAAACCCATTGCCTTAGGGAATACGAAACCTATTTAGCACATAACTCACTGTGGCTTAAAATGTAAGATATGTGTGGAAATGGCTTGCCTTTCATCATCCTATCATGCCCCATTCTACACATTCGTCGCATCATTTGCAGTTTATGCTCGAAGTCAGAATTGGCAAATTAAACATGTAGAATAGTTATGCATAAATCATAGAATGTGTAAACACAATGCAGGCGTGGCAATTTTTAGCATCACACGTGTTTTCAGAATGTATAAGTATGGAAGAAAATTTTCAAGAATGAGAGAATTTGAATTGCCCCAGGATATATGGGGGATCGAACAAATGGGGAGTCTATTTCTTAAGTCGAGGAGTGGCTTGTCTCTGACTTTGCCCCTGCACAATGATATGCATGGGTGAAGTGAAGCATTTTGGCTTTTTTAATGTTGACAACCGTCATGATCGTCGGTCGAATGCCCCTGCAATAAAGAAAGCAGAAAGGTTATCCTTGAAACCAAATGAGTTAAAGAAGACATACTCTCCTTTTCAACTCAAAATTTGCCATCGATCTACCTCTATTTTCATTAGAATGGATCTCATCAGAAGATCATAATTTGCCCCTTGGTGTTGTCTCCTTCAACATGTTAAATGTTAGTATAAACATTTTCTGTCAAAAAGGAAAGGAGACGTGTTAGCTAGTACTGGAAGGGATAAACTGGAAACGATACTGGTTTACCCTTCATCTTAAATGCCTTGCGTGAGTCTTTTACTAGATTCACTGGATTGAGTTTTCCTCGACTTTCTTTGGACACTTTGCTATTAGGGCCAAGGTTATAGCAAAGTATTGACTTCGGTCTCGTTCGTCGAGTATTCTTGTTTCTTTCTGCAAAAACAAATGTGCAAAAAATTGTATTATTCATTTACAATATTTACAACATTCCCCAACCTTAGGGATCAAACTCGGACCGCTTCGGACCACTGTCATTCCCTATACCATCTGACCCATGGGACCGTAGCATCCATGGGGGCTTTCTTTTAAGTGTTAATCCTCAAGATGACGTGTCTTGTCATTTCGGGCAATTCTACGTCACGATGCCTTTCAAGGCAATTTGCAATTCCTATTAAGAATGGAATATATCAATTCAGAACTCGAGACGATTATGGGTAAATTGAAACGAAACAAAATTACCCATCTTAAAGATTGCTCGAGTCTTTCGTTCGTATTTTCCTTTGTTTGAAGCCGTCCATCCAGTGGCAATGTTCTTGAATTGATTTGCCCCAAGTTTTGTTCAATAAGAGAACTTTGCATTTGGGTTTAACTGTGCTCTCGAGGCAGTTTGCAAATCCCTGAGAATTGTCGCGACCCGAAAGAAATTAATTTACGTTCAGGCGAACGGATTATCATGTTAGTTAGATTAACTAACCTAACGCGAACCCTCCCAAGCCCTACCTAATCACGACTTTGAGTTTTGTTTAAATAATTTTAAAATTTGGAGTCGCCACTAATCGTTCTAGGTAGGTCGATTAGAAACCTAAATAAATTAGTTGGAGAACTAATTTATTTCTGCAAACCCGAGAAAATGAGTTCGGGGACTTGGTTACGCTAGATTACTCTAATGCCCTTTCGGTACCATTTTATTTCATGAAAACTCATTTGAGATGATTAGGAAAAAGTTTGGGTCAAACTGATCAGAAGGGTAAAATGATCATTTTTCAAAATTCGGAAGTGGAAACAGGTCAAAACCGTTGAATGTAGTCATTCCTATTTTCCACAATTTCTGAGAATTCTTCTGAATTATTTTTTTGATTTTCTGGAAACAATTTATCAATGAGGGGTAAAACTGTCATTTCATGAAGAAATAGGAGTCAAAGTCACATAATGGGGGTCTGGCCAGTCAAAATTGACCATTTTCCATTTTCTGCAATTTTTGAAATTTTTTTTAAATTTTCCGAGACAATTTTCCATAAGGGACAAAACTATCATTTTGAAAATAATAGAAAGAGAAACCATAAAAAATAGGATTGGCTAGTCGAAATAGCCCATTTCCTAATTTTTGAGATTTTTCTAAATTTTCTTGAATTTTTCAATACAACTTGCCCATAAAGGGGCAAATCGTCATTTTGGAAAAATCGAGAAAGAAATTCATCAAAAATAGGATTGGCTAGTCAAAATGGCCGTTTCCAAATTTTGAGATTTTTGTGAATTTTTCAGAATTTTTCGAGACAATTTACCAAAAGGGACAAAATCATCATTTCGAAAAGATCAGGAATGGAAATCATCCAAAAATAGGATTGGCCAGTCAAAATGACCCGTTTCCTAATTTTTGAGATTTTTCTGAATTTTCTTGAATTTTTCAAGACAATTTGCCCATAAGGGGCAAAATCGTCATTTCGAAAAGATCGGGAAAGGAAATCATCAAAATAGGATTGGCCAGTTACAAAGATCCTTTTCCTGATTTTTTAGGCTTTTTGAGGATTTTATTTTTTTATTTTATTTTATTTAAAAAATTTTATGATTTTTATGAAATTTTCTTATTCTCTTTATTTTTTAGATTTTTTTAGGAATCTTTTCGTTTTTTGGAATTAAAAAAAATTATATTTTTTATTTCGAATTTTTTTTTTTTTTTGTTATTTTTTATTTTTTTATTCAATATTTTTATTTTTATTTAATATTATATATATTTTTATTATGAAAAGGGATCCGGGCCGGGTCAGATCAACCTGACCCAAAGGGATATAACCCAAGCTTTCACCACCTGGGTCTGCGGGCCCGCATGGATTGGGCTCAGAACATAAGCCCACTCTGCTGACTCCAAAAGAACGGACTTGAGGTGAGCCTACAAGATCAGGTCCAACCTTCTTACTTGTCTATCCTTCATTGGGCGTAATCCGGAAATTCAATTTTGACCCAATTAACTTGACCTTGACCTAACCTAGCCCGCCTAACCTATTCTATATTACCTTTTCTTATCTTCATTCTTGATCGTCTTTTACCTCGCGTCATCTTCCCCCCCCTTTCTTTTATTTATTTATTTTCTTGCCATCTTTACAAATTTACATAAATCTGGGCAAGCAACAAGCACAACTAAACAAAGAAAAGAAAAAGAAAGAAAAGAAAAAAAAATAAAAAAAAATAAAAAAATTTACCTGCACAGCTTTGAATTGATCGCCACCGTCCACCACCTCGCGGCCGAGCATTGCCGCCCTTAGCCGCTGGAACGTCGACGGCCCCTCGATTTTTCTTGCAAAATCCTGCAACAAAAAGGATTTAGATGTAGGTGAATGCCTCGGCGAGGACGATCACAGAACCGCTGGTGCCCTTGGCATGGACGCTGGGAACGTGAGAAACTTCACAACTCGGCCATGGTTGGACAAGTGGAACGGCACGTGTAGGTTAAGCTTCACGGCCAGGTATGGGCAGCCCCGTCGTGGCAAAGGCAACGGCCCGTTGGGGTCTTGCAGCAAGACTCTTCGACTTCATTGACTCGACAAAATTGGCAATGTCGCGGCTGGGAATGACGGCAAGGATCAAGTAGCCTTGACGCAGCGGGGCAAAGCCTCGAGCGAAGCCGCAATGGGTGAACTTAGAGTAGGAAAAGCAGGACCGAAAGCATCTTTGTGTGGATGAGCTGCTCGCGTGGGGAGTGTATGCGTTAGACCACAAGAACCAGACCGCCAGGGCGAGAATCACGTAGTGGGAAGCCAAAGTTATGAGATGGTACTCTGCCAACTTGAACGGACCCCATATCATGGTCGCAACACCCAGCGCACCAGCTGATACCTTCTTGTTTCTCCATATAACACTCCATATAGGGAGCTTAGCTCGGGATTTTGTCGCCAAACTAGATCCTGAAGTGGCATGCTTTATCTCCTGACCATCATCCATAGCTCGGGCAGATGCTAATGTTTGATTGTACCCCTCACTACAAAAAAAAATGGATTTTAGCCACGAAAACTTAGCGACGGAGAATAATTCGTCGCTAATTTGCAACGAAAATAGCGACGAAAATAACCTTCATCGCAAATTCGTCGCAAAATTCGTCACAAAATAACAAGAGACGAAAAGCGACGAAAAAGCGCGATTTTTTTCGTCGCTAATTTGTGACGAATTTTGCGACGAAAATCGTAAAATAACAAAAGGCTTTTAGCCACGAAAAATTAGCGATGAAACGTAATTTGTCGCTAATTTGCGACGAAAATAGCGACGAAAATATTTTCGTCGCAAAATTCGTCACCAAATTCGTCGCAAAATAACAAAAGGGTTTTAGCCACTAAAAATTAGCGATGAAATTTAATTTGTCGCTAATTAGCGACGAAAATAGCAATGAAAAAAATTTCGTTGCAAAATTCGTCGCTAATTAGCGACGAATACTGTTTCGTCGCAAAATTCGTCGCTAATTAGCGACGACATAATTTTTCGTCGCAAAATTCGTCGCTAATTAGCGACGACATACTTTTTCGTCGCTAAAATTAGCACGCGACAACATAGTTTTGTCACTATTTTAGCGACAAACTTTTTTCGTCGCTAAAATCCACCGACACTTTTTCCGTCGTTACTTTCGAGACCAAGTAAATTTCTCTTGTCAAATCTCTTCTCCCACTTTTCTCTCCACGCTCTCCCCTTCACCCAGTTTCTTCTCTATTCTCTCTTCTCTCTTGTTATTTGTTTTATATGGTTGAGCATGAAATAAAATGTTATTTATTTCATCATTGTCTTCCATCAATTGCCATAAACTTCATCAATATTGAGTAATTTTCCTTTTTTTTAGGTACATGTCCATGTGAGACATTGCAATTCTCATCAAATTGAGCACTTTCCACTACAAAAAATTCAACCAAATACTTGGGTAAGTCTTCTTCATTTGGTAATTTTTCCATTTTTTTCAGTTGAATTTTTCTTTGAGTACGTTTATATTTCACTAAATTCGTCACTAAATTCGTCGCTAATTAGCGATGACAGATGATGTTCGTCGCTAATTAGCGACGAAAATGTATTGTCGTCGCTAATTAGCGACGAAAAAGTGTAATTTCGTAGCGACGAAAATGTACTATCGTCGCTAATTAGTGAAGAAAACTGGGTTCGTCGCTAATTAGCGACGAAAATCACTAAAAAAAAGGGTTTTTAGCCACGAAAAATTAGCGACGAAATATAATTCGTCACAAATTAGCAACGAAAATAACTTTCGTCACAAATTTGTCGCAAAATTCGTCGCAAAATATCAAATTGCTTTTAGCCACGAAAAATTAGCGACGAAATATAATTCGTCGCACATTAGCGAACGAAAATAGCGACGAAAATAACTTTCGTCACAAATTTGTCGCAAAATTCATCACAAAATAACAAATTGCTTTTAGCCATGAAAGCCCTCTCCCCACTTTTTCTCTCCATTCTTTTCCCTTCACCCGTTCTCTTCTTTCTTCTCTTCGTGGCCGAGTAAAATTCATGCCACATGTGTATGAAATATTTGCTAATATATAAATGGTATTTGGTAATAGGATTTTTCAAACTTCAATGTATGGACTACAACCAAATGAGTTTGACCGTTTGTGCAATGAAGAATTTGCAGCATGGTTCAAAACATATGTAAGTTGTCTATGGACTAAAACCAAGTTATTAATATTTTATACCTCATTTATTAAAATGTATATTATTGACTTCGCGTGTGTGATCGTAGGTTCACAGTAATCGTGATCAAGTTGAAGAGCAAGATTTGGTATATCATCTATCATGGGGTCCAAATTCAAGAGTACGAACTTGGCCAGCATATTTCATAAACGGGTATAATTTTCATACTCAAGAATATGGAATGGAAAAAGCCACGATGAATAGTGGTGTGTGTGTTCGGTCATCCAATAGTGGCAGTGCAAAAGATGATTTTTATGGCTTGTTGGATGAAATCATAGAGATAGAATGCCCTGGACCATTCATGTGGGTTGTGTTATTTAAGTGCATGTGGTTCGACCCCATCAGAGGAATGAAGGTGCATACGAAGTTTAATTTGGTTGAAATAAATCACAAGAAAAGGTATATGAAATATGAACCATTTGTCTTGGCACAACAAGCAATTCAAGTGTATTATGGATCATATCCTAGTTTGAAACGTGACAAAGTTGATTGGTGGGCTGTATGTAAAACCAAAGCACGAAGAAAAATCGAGGAACACTAGAAGATACAGCATATCAACAAGAGGAAGTTTGTAACACAGTTGAAATTGATGAAGTTTGCATTCCAACTTTACGAGATCCATGTGGAGCAGTAATAGATGTGGATCCAAATGAAATTTGTGAATCAAATTTTGAAATTGTTGAAGAATCTGATTTTGAGATAGAGGATGAAGATGACGATATTGAAGAAGATGAAGACGAAGATGAAGATGAAGATGAAGATTATTGATATTGTCATTATTATTATTGTTGTTGTTATTGTTAGTTTTTTTTTTTAAGTTGGCTCGTTTATTGTGGGATCAAGGATTTTCGGATAGACTAGGATTGTGGGCTTATTTTTTAAGTACTATATATTGTACGCGTATAATCGATTATTGTGAGGAGTAGTTGTGGTGAACCTGGGTAAATTTTGTGTCGAAAAATATTTTTCATTGTGAATTTTAGGTTTAGCGACGAAAAATTATCTTCGTGGCAAACTATTGGTTTAGCGACGAAAAAATATTTTCGTTGGTAATTTTTGCGACGAAAAAATGTTTTTTGTCGCTAATTTTAGGTTTACCGACGAAAAATATTTTCATTGCTAATTTTAGGTTTAGCGATGAAATTTCTTTTTTCGTCGCAAATTTTTGGTTTAGCAACAAAAATCGTTTTCCTCACTAATTTTTGCGACGAAAAGCTATATTCGTCACTAATTTTATGTTTAGCGACGAAAATCTATTTTTGTCGCAAATTTTTTTTTGCGACGAAAATTTGTATTCGTCACTAAATTCAGGTTTAGCGACGAAAAGGAATTTTTGTCGCAAATTTTCAGTTTAGCGACGAAAAATGATTTTCGTCGCAAATTTTTCGGTTTAGCAACGAAAAATGATTTTCATCGCAAATATTAGAGCCCGATTTTGAGGATAGCCCAGTTTTTGCGACGAAAAAATATTTTCGTTGCTAATTTTGAGTTTAGCGACGAATAATTATTTTCGTCGCAAATTTTTGGTTTAGCATCGAAAATGTTTTTCGCGGCTAATTTTTGCGACGAAAATTTGTATTCGTCGCTAAATTTAGGTTTAGCGACGAAAAACTTTTTCGTCACAAATTTTTGGTTTAGCGACGAAAACGTTTTTCGTCGCTAAATTTATGGTTAGGGACGAAAAATGACTTTCGTCGCAAAAATTAGCGACGAAAAATTAATTTTGTCGCAAATATTTGCGACGAAAAGCTATATTCGTCACTAATTTTATGTTTAGCGACGAAAATCTATTTTTGTCGCAAATTTTTTTTTGCGACGAAAATTTGTATTCGTCACTAAATTCAGGTTTAGCGACGAAAAGGAATTTTTGTCGCAAATTTTCAGTTTAGCGACGAAAAATGATTTTCGTTGCAAATTTTTCGGTTTAGCAACGAAAAATGATTTTCGTCGCAAATATTAGCGCCCGATTTTGACGATAGCCCAGTTTTTGCGACGAAAAAATATTTTCGTTGCTAATTTTGAGTTTAGCGACGAATAATTATTTTCGTCGCAAATTTTTGGTTTAGCATCGAAAATGTTTTTCGCGGCTAATTTTTGCGACGAAAATTTGTATTCGTCGCTAAATTTAGGTTTAGCGACGAAAAACTTTTTCGTCACAAATTTTTGGTTTAGCGACGAAAAAGTTTTTCGTCGCTAAATTTATGGTTAGGGACGAAAAATGACTTTCGTCGCTAATTTTTGCGACGAAAGTCATTTTTCGTCGCTAATTATAGTTAGCAACGAAAAAGTTTCGTTGCTAACCTTGAACAGTGACCCAACACTTCACAGAAAGGAAAGGGAGATTCACCTACCCTCGTCCTTCTTGCAAAGTTTTCGACCAAAACCTCCATTGTCTGTTTTTTTTCCTTTTAATATAGTTATCACCGTCTCTTCTCTCGAATTCTTCACACCAAATACCCAAGAACCGGATCTTCCAACTAGCATTTCCCCTCATTCCCTATTCTGCTCTTTTGCTTTACTCCATCCACCACTTTCAAATCAAGGATTCAGCTTTTGCCTTTGCCTGTTCGTAAAAAATCCAATCTTTCCCGTCTTACTTACTTCCAATGGATATGCAACCATGAAACATTGCTCTGGGTGCTCGTCAAATCCCGTTAGGAAGCGTTTTTCTGCGGTTTTGCTTCGTGGGTAGAGGAAGAATCCCAGGTTTGTGTTACAAAAGTTGGGATTTTTGTCTCTTCTAATTCGTGAAAAGCAGTGGATTCTTGATTTGTTGACGAGGTTTTAGTAGATGGGCAAGAAAGCAGATCATTTCTTTGACGATAATAAGGATGGCGTTTTGTCTATTAGTGGCTTGGGGACACCATGGTGTCTCCGGGATGATGAATTCTATCCTGGAGGTGGATTATTTGCCAGTGTTGGTCAAATGGGGAGGAATTTCGGCGTTCCGCCGAATCCCCCCGACCCTGCGGACACAGGTGGTGAGGGTGGCGGCGGCAAAAAGATGCCCTACGTTGAATTTTTGGTGAAGTATGTGTCTTTGCCGAAGGGAATTGGGATACCAGGTGTTACCAAGGAGGAAGGGACAGTAAAGAAGAAAAATATTGGGCTTAGACTGAAAATAAAGGTTAAAAATCCTTCGTTGAGGAGGTTGATTAGTGGGGCAATTGCTGGGGCTGTTTCGCGAACCGCCGTGGCCCCTCTGGAGACAATTAGAACGCATTTGATGGTTGGGAGTAGTGGGCATTCCACTACTGAGGTCTTTCATGATATTATGAAGCACGATGGTTGGAAGGGCTTGTTTAGAGGTAATTTGGTGAATGTGATTCGAGTTGCTCCTAGCAAGGCCATTGAGGTAAGCAGGAGCTTCTTTTTGTTTTTGTTCACTCAATTTTAGTGTTTTAGCCACTTTGTGGCCATTGAGATATTATTTTCTTGGCTGGTGCTTTGGAGCATTTAGTTGTTGACCTTGTTATCATTTTGGTAGATGCGATTATTTCCAATGATCAGCTGTTTTGTCTTCTTGGACCCAATGGTGCTGGAAAGACTACAACAATAAATTGTTTGACGGGAATCACCCCAGTTACAGGGGGAGATGGTAATAGCTTTTACTTGGCTAATTTCATTTTGCGTAGTACAGAATTTTTCTATTAATAATGTGGTGCATAATGTCATATTGCTGTCTTGTGTTAAAAGCCTCGGTGTATGGTTACTCAATCAGAAATTCGGTTGGCATGTCAAACATCAGAAAAATCATTGGAGTTTGTCCTCAGGTTAACCTTTCTCCTCCATTTTTATCACCTTTGTATCTAAGTACCAACAGCACAGGAGCACAATTCTGCTGCATAGGTGTGGAAGTATTGCAATTATCCTCCAAGCAGTCACAGTTAACTATTTGGAAAAAACAATTAAACATCCGTCCTAAAAGTTTATTGTCAATCGCAGTTTGATATCCTTTGGGACTTGTTAACTGGTGAAGAGCATCTCTACCTTTTCTCAAATATGAAAGGGCTCTTCCCTGCTTCAATCAAATCGGTACATGCTCCTAACTTCCTCTGATGTTATTGGAACTTGTGAATCTGCTTCTAATCCTACACTAAGAGACAATGTTGCCCGCTTGTTTATTTTGATGAACCCATTTGAGTTTTCTCTCAGGTGGTTGAGAAGTCACTGGCAGAGGTCAGACTAACAGAAGCAGGCAAATATGTCCGGGCACACTATCCGTGACCGTTTGGAGTGACTTTCCGGATGACATAACACTTGACATAGCACAAATTTATTCATTGGACTTATATGTATATATCAGTCTATCTTGTGGTGTAATTAGGATTTTGGAGAAAAATTCATATGTATAAATACATTATTGAGTTCTTTAGGAATATGATATTTTCCTTGAGATATTATGGACACTTCTCTCAGGTTTTAATAATGCTTGATAAAATTGTGATTGGCAAGTATAACAAGGATCTCTATAGTTTTATCATCGGTAGGCCCTACAAATATATAAAAGCTAATTTTGTTGCTAAATTATTTTTAATTTCAGCTAATTGGCCACGATTTTTTTGGCAAATAGCATTTGCAGCAAATTAGTGACGAATTTTGAAACAAAATTTATAAACACAATTTTTCGTGGCTAATGAATTAGCGACGAAATTTTTAGTGGCAAATATCATTACTAAAATTTGCGAAAAATTGAAACAAATTAGTGACGAATTTATTTTCGTTGCAATTTAGTGACAGAATTTAAAATTTTTCGTCGCTAAATTTGTAAACTAAGTGGCCTATTTTCGTCGCAAATTTCGTGGCAAATGTCGTTCTAAATCTTTTTCGTCGCTAATTAGCAATGAATTTTGCCATGAAAATATTCGTCGCAAATTAGCGACGAAATAATTTCATCGCAATTTAGCGACGAAACTCAAAAATTTCGTCGCTAAATTTTGTGACCCAATTTTGCGACGAACTCATTTTCATCGCAATTTAGCGACGAAAGTCAAAAACTTCGTCGCTAAATCTCGTGACCCACTTTGGCGACGAAATTATTTTCGTCGCTATTTTTGTCGGAAATTTCGTGGCAAATTTCGTTGCCAAAGATTCGTCTCAAATTAGCGACGCATTTTGCCACGAATAAAGTTCGTCGCAAATTAGCGACGAATTTTGCCACGAATAAATTTCGTCGCAAATTAGCGACGAAAGGTAAATTTTGTCGCAAAATTCGTCGCAACTTAATTTAACGACGAATTTTGTCAAAATTTTCGTCACAAATTCCGTTGCTAAAACCTTATTTTTTTGTAGTGCCCTTAACTTTAGGAAGTCTGATGATTATCCCATTGGCATGATTTTCGCGGGTTTGTAAAAACAATGGACTGGTTGGAGATTCCATGCCATCCTTCCTCGAAAAAGCTTTGGCATTAAGCACCACCTGCAGCTAAACCTACTTGTCATAATTCTTGAACCTACGATACAGGAATCTTTACTGAGTCCCCCTGGCGAGCAGTTTTTTTTTTACCAATGACCGTGGCAAAATTGCTTGGCGCATTAAAAGCTTTAATACTTCCACTCCTCGCCACCAACTGGAACTCTTGTCCAGACCACCATCAGATGCAACATCAGAGAAAGCAGCATTTTTCCTCCGTCTACCAGTTCTTCCTGCAATCTGCTTCACCTGTGATGCAGGAACTGGGACCATCTTGTCAAACTTGAGTGCTCTGCTAGGCTCAATAGTGTCGGAAGAGTAACCTCCTTGCTGGTTGATAGCGGCCAAAGCAGGAATTGGCTTTGGATTTTTTTATTCCGAGGCTTTTACATGTTTATAGGGTTCCAGAGGAACAGCTTCCACCACAATCTCCTACTTCTCGAAGGAAGAACCTGGCTAGACAAATGCTTTTTCAACTTCACTTTATCAGCATTGCAGCGTGTTATCACCGACACTGGACTACCTAGAATAATATCCTCCCTCACGCCGTGCAATAAGTCCTGCAGCTCTTTGAATGACTGAGATTTGTATGGAGGCAATTGATCTGCTAGCGTTCTCATCACCTCCCTCGTTTCTAAACCAGAACAAGAGCGCTTAAGCATCGGCGAACCCCAGAACTCTGCCTTCTTCATCCCTGGATCACTCACATGTCCGCTTCGAATCATGTCATTATCCCTTTCCGTATAATTTTCAGCTTTAATGTCCAGAGAATCCAAATCAGTGTAAACAAGGTCACCGGATTTCATCTTTCCCTTACTTGAATGAGATTCTTCTCCGACCGAATTATTATCTACATGCGATTGGAGATCAGCATCAGAGAAGTCCCTCTTGATGGAGATGTGCTTTTTGTGCTCATCAATGCATTGTGAATTATTCACATTGACCGCAGCTATTGATGATCTCTGTACTTGGTACTTCGAGTTTCAGAGACTGTATCATCCTGCTGCTTCTTCCTTTTCGCCACAGAAGCATTAGTTGCACCGTGATTGATGACCCATCAACTAGTTTTGGTCTCTTCACTCCAGAAGACGACCCCGAATGATCCCTACCACTAGAGATGTCAAATGGTGGGTTGGGTCGGGTTTGGTCGGGTCGAATATGGTCCGACCCATATTGACCCGTCTAATCCATTTTGACCCATATTCAATGAACCATATCCGACCCAACCCGCAATCAACCCATACCGACCGACCTGACCATTTTGACCTATAATGCTAAATCACACTAATATTCTAAGAAAAAATTATATAACTCATTTAACCTATTTTATTTTGTTTTTATTTTTTCTTTCATTTTTTCCTCCGGCCACGGCGAGCGGACGAAGTCACAGCGGCGACGGGTGGGAAAGGCAGCCGGCGGACGGCGGTGGTGTCGGGGTGACCAGCGGACGGTGACCGGCGCCCGGTCTCCGCGGCCGGATCGCCTAGTCGGGTCGCCGGCGACTGGCCGCAGGTCGCCTGGGCCGGTCCTCCGCGGCCGGCCGCAGGTCGCCTCGCCGATCGCCTCGACCCGGCCGCATGTCGCTCTCGTCAGGTCTCCGCGCCAAGGCTCAGGTCACCTGGGCCGGTATTCAAGGCCGGCCTCAGGTCCGCCTCGGCCGGTCGACTCGGCCGGCCGCAATTCCGCCTCGGCCAGGTCGACGCGGCCTGCCTGCACTCGCCTCGGCCGATCGCCGCGGACGGCCGCCGGTCGCCGGCGGCCGGTCGACACGGACGCGGGCGTCGCCGCGTACGGCCGCCGGTCGCCGCGGACGGTGGCCGGCTCACCGCGAAACGTGGGGGGGGTCGATCGCCCACGGCCGTTCCGCCGATCTACCGCTGCCGGCCTGCGTCTCCGTGGCCGGCCACCCGTCTTTGGCGGCCGGCGACGACCCCAGGTCGCCGCGGCAGTGCCGAACCCCACGAGGTCGCCTGCGGCCGGCCGCAGGTCGCCGTAGACGGACCGCTGGTCCGCCGCGGCCAACCGCCGGTCCTTCGCGGACGGGCCACAACTCGTCACCGCCAA
>JAGVVM010006725.1:0-12897 GCA_019149425.1 Psidium friedrichsthalianum
AAGAATACGGCAGTTCTTCCTTTGATATCTACATGATAATGCTTTGAGATATTAACATAAATGCAGACCAACAAGATTCTACCATGCAAAGCCTACGTTAAGAGGAGAGATCAAAACACTGAATCGTTACAATTTGTTCCATGAACATGTATAACAAATGATCTAGCTTAAACCCAATACGCAAATAGTCATCAGTATGTTTCATAAGGTAATTAACAGCAATATTCTTCATCAGTCTTTAAAATCACTAAGTCATCAGTATGTTTTAAGTAAAAGAATTGCTTCGGATATGCAAAACGAACACCTTCCGACATCACAAAAATTAGTAAAGGTATGGAAAGGAAAATCAGCCAACCAAAAATAACTATCACCAGTGTATAGAACACACAACAGTAATTAATGACCCAAAAGATTCGAAAGGGAACCTTGAGCTCTAATTTGAGACCCAAATAAATCCAAGATGTGTTGATCTTGAAAGAAGAGTACGTTTGAAGTCTGAAAATGCAAACGGTATCCCGACATCATTTAATGGTAATCGTACACAAACAAAGGTATAAATGACGATAATCAGCCCCCAACTGTTTCTCGGAAGCACAACATGTAACCTGTAGGGGTTGCAGCCGCAAAAAATGTCACTTTCAAATGCCATCGATCATGCATATTCGCTATTTTAGGGCTAAATAGATCCGTTGATCTTGATCTAAAAGTTCGTTGGTGGAAAAAACGAAAATAATGCCTACCAACACATAAAAAAGGTAAACGTGCAGCAAACAAAAGTACAAAGAGGAGAATCTAAGTGATCAACCTCCAATTTTTTCACAGATATACACTCCGTGACTAATGTGTGTTACCACCGCAAAAGATCTTAACAGTAGAAGCCATCTATCTGCATAATTTCTTCAACTGACCTAAATACGCTGAAGACCAATCGTATATCGATGCGAGTCACATAAACCATGTGGTTATTGTCTTACCTTGTAACTTTCCTTTTCATCTTTGCATAGTACTCATTTATCTCTATATAGTCCACGGCAGGATGTTCCCTGTTAAAGGAATCAGGATATAAACAAGATAAGTCCTCAATAAGCACAAGAACCAGTGAGATAGAAACAGCATAACAAGGATAACCATAGAGATTACAAAGCAAGAGCGAGATCTCTCATTGCCGATCGAATATCTTCATGGAAACTTTGGACCAAGTGTATGAAAAATATGGAGCCGTCATTCGGTTTCACTTCATAATTGGCGATAAATTGCTCATCCAGCAGGCCCTTGAAAAAGATCAACATAAGACAAATCTATTAGAATCTGATGAACTTGATTCATATGACAGATTTGAATCAACTTCATGATATCTATCAATATTTTGCCACACTCAATTGTTATACCTTCACAGAACATTTTCAATCTATCTATGCTTCATTCAAAACCAAAAAGTTTGTTTCAATGAAAAGGCTACTGTACTCTCAAATTGGAATTGGTAAAACAAATAGGTTCAATGTGTCGATGTTTCCCTTGAAGCCGAAAGCTTGTTTCGGAAAAGGCTACTTTTTTCTTTAGGCGAAAGAACATTATCAAGCGTCCCTACTCTGAAAAGATTCTACCCTTTCCCTACATACGCAAACCAAGAAAGGGTAGTTTCATTCACTGTCGAATTAAATAAACAGCTGTGGCGAAAAAAAAAAATAGTACAAGAAACAACACTGTTTCATTTTCAGATGCAAAAAATTCAAAGAACAAAGGATAACAAGATACTTGTTCCTGGAGGGAGGTGAAACTTGCATAAAGCTCCTCAATAAGAGCATCTATTCCGTCAGCCATTGCTTGGGCACAAAGAGCCTAGAAATCTTCACACAAACAGAAGCAGAGAAAGTGTATGTGAAGAAAATCTTTATGAGGGTTGAGTAGATTGAGTGACCAAGTGGGGTTTATATAGGCGATTGCACTAGCAAAGCTGGGTGGTCATAACGGATATTACATTGAGGCTGCAAATGAGGGGAAGAGACGAAAGAAGAGTAATAAAGAAGTGAAGGCCATGCATGCTTTGTGTGAGTGTGTTGATCTGGAAGTAATTGCTCTTCAGTGGCCAGGCTATCGACCAAAGCTGCTTACTGACGCCACTCTTCTTCGTTTTTAAGCTGTTAATGGGAGGGAAACACATGGAAAGGGTTTAGTTTCTGTCAACAAACGGTGCACGTAAGGTCTGTTTCATGTAACGTAGAGAGGCCATGGCTGGAATTCTTACCTAGACTCAATCCATAGTAGAATGAGTCAATTGAAACAATAGATCTAGCGATTCCCAGGTGAGACCCGCACGTATGACAATACAAGCCGATCCAAGATAGACTGATCTAGACAAGAATTCACCAGTAACAATGAGGTATTACCAAATCCTATCTTACCATTTGTCCCATTTTTGCCATTTGTAGTACATGCACCTCCACTTGAGGTGTCTTTTAGGGGTTTCCTAATTACTCTCTTTTCCCTTTTTTGACTCTGCTTATTACGCATTCAACATATTTTCTTGAAGTTACCAATCAAGGAGAAAAAAATCTGATACATTACCTAAACCATGGAAAGAAAGATCTAGGATATTACCAAAATCAGGTTTTGGAAGTTCTACTCATTTTCTTTAATTTTCATACTGAATTCTTTTTCAATTTAATTTCTAAGATTTTCTTTGGCAGTGATAAACCGATCATGCTTTGGTTTTCTATGGATTACAAATACGCCAAAAAATTTATATGAGTTGGAGAAGAGATCGAAGAAATTTATTTATTTTCTTCTCACTGATGATCAGGTTGTAAGAAACATCTGTAAGTTTTTTTTTTTGGGGGGGCGGGGGGGGGTGGGGGGTGTTAAAGAAAAGGAGAAATAGAGAACATCTGTAAGTTATTTATCATGTACAGAGACTCCCTACAAATAAGTACATTTTCATTCAAAAACGTATTGTTACCGTGGAATAGAACTTTGTTAATTTGAAATGGTGTCAAGCAAGTTTAGCAGAAGAACTATAGTATGCGGGAAAAATTATAGATAGCATTTTATTGGTATGTTAAGCTAATACAAGTTACATTTTCAGTAGCTTGATTTTGATCTTAGTACAGCATTGTGAACCATAAAAGGAAAACTAGCTGTCTAGTTATTCTCTAGAGAATTGCAGAAGGCAATACTGGAAGGACATTCATAATATCAGTCCAGTCAACCAAAATCAAGAGTGACTCTAATAAACATAATCAATACCCATCATCTTATTTCTCCAACATAAATAATTGGATACACATGAAGATAAATTAAGAATGTAATATCCTTGCAAATTTTACTATTGCATCATGGAAGCCTGTCCTGTGCACCGCCCAATAAAATAATTGGGCGGGGGGGGGGGAGAAGGAAGGTAGCGTTTGGTACGCTAGTTTGCAACTTTTGTCTGAAATTAATTAATCATTATTCGACCAGTAAATAGACCCATACATGAGGGGAAAAAATACTTAACCTATCTATACAAGCAAGCAACCGGCTGTTGAGAATGGCAAGATGTAAGACACAATTCAGACTATATAGCTCTGCTTCAAGTTCTTCCGACCGCGCTTCCTCCTTGGGTTTGCACCAAGCATGCAAGAGAATGCATTAACTAGCTCGGGGTCCTCATCAGTTATGAGAATCTTGGCAGCACCCGGATCAGCAAGCAAAAGCTTTGCCACGAGATAGCCTGCAATCGACCAGGTCTGGAATAGGCGGGCCTGTTTGCCGATGAATCTTGATCTTTTTGTGTCATAATATTCGGGCCACCTGTCTCTTGATATGCGTCTTTCCGTGATCTCAACAGCCTTTGCAGCAATGTCTGCTCTATCCATCTTTATGCAAGCCACCGTGAGCTGCAAAACACTTTCCCTCCATCAAACTCGAAATTTTTATATTTTATCTTTAATGAACTTAACAGGTTTTTGTAACGGTTTTGTAAAATAAACACTAACCTGCCAAAGGAGCGTTGGCCAAGAACCTGCATTGTGATAGGACCACGGCCTGCATCAGTGTACCAATCACATAAGAATACTGTATTAAGCAAAGAAACTGAACTGTCAGAAAACACAGACGCATTATATCATTGTCAATTAAAACTTTACGTGTTTTAGGATCACTTCCAGTGATGATCTGCCATTCTTGTCCCTCAAGAGCAGGATAAGAGATCTTAAATGGCATGTCGGTGACTAAATCTGCCCACTTCGCTTCGATGAGATCCAAAATGGCATGGGACTGATCCACGGTTGCAAGCCCGCTAACAATGGACCAGAAGTTCCCCAGAGAAAAGAATCGGAAATCCATGTGGGCAGGTTGCAAGTTCCCAATTAAGTAGCCCCTCGATTTGGTATCCATTCAACCAACCATGGAGGAATTTGATCAGGATAGATGTTGAACTTGTTGACTGCGTCATATGAGTACTCTTCCGTCTTGTACCGGTAAATTTCATTTAATTTTCTTAAATCAATCCAATAATACTCCCTGATATGGAAGGAGAGAGCTACTAGACGATTGTTCAGAGCACGGATTAGATCAGCAGATCCATCCTCCGGAGCAAGCATCTCGCGTGCGGACATTAAGGCAGAATAAAAGAGTGCCTGCAAAATTTGAACCATATTCATGTCACATAATTTAGGAAAAGGTTATCTGTGAGAGAAGATAATGTTATCTGAGTGATAATTAGATTTATCTGTAGTTGAAATCACATAATAACCTGCCAAAAGATATGTACTCTATTTAAAGGACCAAATTATTCACACGGCAGACAAAAGAACCATGACCTTCCTCTTATACACGTCAAAAAGGGATCTGATCTTGGCCTGGTTATGATTTCACCAATAATTAGAATTTAACTAGTAATGCCACCAAATCTCTTAGCTAAACACATCTGCAATCCTGATCCTGTTTAAGATCTGCTATGACTTGAAGCGGTGTATAGCATCAAATCACCCAATATATACAGAGAAACATGCTCCATGCACAAGTACATCCCCGAAATTAAAGAAGCGAGTATTCTCCAAAATCATCCTAATTACATAGGCAAAACAAAGAAAAATTTAAGCAAAGAAATATATGCGCACGTGTCTCTGAGAGATAGAGAGATAGAGAGAGACGGAGGAAGAGTTGGCATTCAATATCTTACTCTCAGCAACTGCTATGCATGGTTTGCACCAAAGCTGTTGTCCGAGAACTAAATGTACCATAGAGTGAACAAAGACATTACTTTAAGATTGACTGACAATGCATCAAAAAAAAATCTGGGTCCACTTTTGGGTCTAACAGACGCTTATTCAGCAGTTGCCATGATATGTAAACATGCAGTTTGACCTATTAAGGTGATTTTCCATATTTATCTTATAAGGAAGAACAGCAACACTAGTATACTAACATGCTAAGATATATTTTCATTTTTCTGAGTTGGCACATTCTTAAAACGTGACATCTAAATTCAGAAGAATAAGCCATTCAAGGCTGAAGGCACAACTAAGCTTATTGATGAAGTATTCAAGACACTTCCCTATATAACTTTATTAATGTGAGGGATATGGAGCTCATTGCATGAAGCTGGCACAGACTAGATAAGCAGCTCAATCAGGTTCAACACAAGAAGCAACCACCACCAGTATATTAGGAGCTTCATTAAGAGAGAAAATACGATTCCTCTATTCTCCATTTTCCCACTATGCCTCCACTTACATGTGGTCATGATAGAAAGAACTCTTAAAAAATGATCAGTTAAGGTAACACAGAATATGCTCACCTGTATTTCAAGAGGGTGGCCATGGATTCCCATTCGCCGATCAATCATACAAGAACCATCAGTCACCAATAATGTAGGAAACATATCGAACCATCAGCCAGGCACAGCTTTAAAATCATTTTTATTCCTGTTTGAACATCGATCCTCTCTTGAACAGAGAGATCCCCAGATATCTTACCATATGCACGTAAAAGAATAATCCACCATAAACCTGAAATACAGAGAACGAGATGGATGCTCATTTATCGACACAAGAGTTCCAATGTAGAATATGATATCATCAACCTCTTCTTGAAGCCATAACTTAATTACCAGAATCGACTGGTGCAACGCGACCTATAGCTGCCTCCCAAAGTCAGGATCTAGTACCTCTTCTGTGGCAGAATCATCCCCATCCAAAGGAACCGTGCGAACCTTAAAACTAGCAGGCATTAAACCTTGACCAGGACTATGGCAGTCCATTGTCTTCTCCCAGCTCTGCAATAAGGAATTTCAGATTTGCGGTACAGGACATTTGATTGAGCAACAAAAGATTCTTGCTTATTGAGAATGAAAAGAGTAATTCAGCATATTTGTCATGCTTGGTTCGAGGTTTTTGTGTCTCGGCTTTCCTTGTAATCGCGCATTTTGAAAAGCTAATACATCTTCTTGCTGCTATGCTGAATTACTCTTTTTTTTTGGGAAAGGTAAGATATGTATTAGCTTTTCAAAAATGCGCGATTACAAGGAAAGCCGAGACACAAAAACCTCGAACCAAGCATGACAAATATGCTGAATTACTCTTTTCATTCTCAATAAGCAAGAATCTTTTGTTGCTCAATCAAATGTCCTGTACCGCAAATCTGAAATTCCTTATTGCAGAGCTGGGAGAAGACAATGGACTGCCATAGTCCTGGTCAAGGTTTAATGCCTGCTAGTTTAAGGTTCGCACGGTTCCTTTGGATGGGGATGATTCTGCCACAGAAGAGGTACTAGATCCTGACTTTGGGGAGGCAGCTATAGGTCGCGTTGCACCAGTCGATTCTGGTAATTAAGTTATGGCTTCAAGAAGAGGTTGATGATATCATATTCTACATTGGAACTCTTGTGTCGATAAATGAGCATCCATCTCGTTCTCTGTATTTCAGGTTTATGGTGGATTATTCTTTTACGTGCATATGTAAGATATCTGGGGATCTCTCTGTTCAAGAGAGGATCGATGTTCAAACAGGAATAAAAATGATTTTAAAGCTGTGCCTGGCTGATGGGTTCGATATGTTTCCTACATTATTGGTGACTGATGGTTCTTGTATGATTGATCGGCGAATGGGAATCCATGGCCACCCTCTTGAAATACAGGTGAGCATATTCTGTGTTACCTTAACTGATCATTTTTTAAGAGTTCTTTCTATCATGACCACATGTAAGTGGAGGCATAGTGGGAAAATGGAGAAATAGAGGAATCGTATTTCTCTCTTAATGAAGCTCCTAATATACTGGTGGTGGTTGCTTCTTGTGTTGAACCTGATTGAGCTGCTTATCTAGTCTGTGCCAGCTTCATGCAATGAGCTCCATATCCCTCACATTAATAAAGTTATATAGGGAAGTGTCTTGAATACTTCATCAATAAGCTTAGTTGTGCCTTCAGCCTTGAATGGCTTATTCTTCTGAAATTTAGATGTCACGTTTTAAGAATGTGCCAACTCAGAAAAATGAAAATATATCTTAGCATGTTAGTATACTAGTGTTGCTGTTCTTCCTTATAAGATAAATATGGAAAATCACCTTAATAGGTCAAACTGCATGTTTACATATCATGGCAACTGCTGAATAAGCGTCTGTTAGACCCAAAAGTGGACCCAGATTTTTTTTGATGCATTGTCAGTCAATCTTAAAGTAATGTCTTTGTTCACTCTATGGTACATTTAGTTCTCGGACAACAGCTTTGGTGCAAACCATGCATAGCAGTTGCTGAGAGTAAGATATTGAATGCCAACTCTTCCTCCGTCTCTCTCTATCTCTCTATCTCTCAGAGACACGTGCGCATATATTTCTTTGCTTAAATTTTTCTTTGTTTTGCCTATGTAATTAGGATGATTTTGGAGAATACTCGCTTCTTTAATTTCGGGGATGTACTTGTGCATGGAGCATGTTTCTCTGTATATATTGGGTGATTTGATGCTATACACCGCTTCAAGTCATAGCAGATCTTAAACAGGATCAGGATTGCAGATGTGTTTAGCTAAGAGATTTGGTGGCATTACTAAGTTAAATTCTAATTATTGGGTGAAATCATAACCAGGCCAAGATCAGATCCCTTTTTGACGTGTATAAGAGGAAGGTCATGGTTCTTTTGTCTGCCGTGTGAATAATTTGGTCCTTTAAATAGAGTACATATCTTTTGGCAGGTTATTATGTGATTTCAACTACAGATAAATCTAATTATCACTCAGATAACATTATCTTCTCTCACAGATAACCTTTTCCTAAATTATGTGACATGAATATGGTTCAAATTTGCAGGCACTCTTTTATTCTGCCTTAATGTCCGCACGCGAGATGCTTGCTCCGGAGGATGGATCTGCTGATCTAATCCGTGCTCTGAACAATCGTCTAGTAGCTCTCTCCTTCCATATCAGGGAGTATTATTGGATTGATTTAAGAAAATTAAATGAAATTTACCGGTACAAGACGGAAGAGTACTCATATGACGCAGTCAACAAGTTCAACATCTATCCTGATCAAATTCCTCCATGGTTGGTTGAATGGATACCAAATCGAGGGGGCTACTTAATTGGGAACTTGCAACCTGCCCACATGGATTTCCGATTCTTTTCTCTGGGGAACTTCTGGTCCATTGTTAGCGGGCTTGCAACCGTGGATCAGTCCCATGCCATTTTGGATCTCATCGAAGCGAAGTGGGCAGATTTAGTCACCGACATGCCATTTAAGATCTCTTATCCTGCTCTTGAGGGACAAGAATGGCAGATCATCACTGGAAGTGATCCTAAAAACACGTAAAGTTTTAATTGACAATGATATAAATGCGTCTGTGTTTTCTGACAGTTCAGTTTCTTTGCTTAATACAGTATTCTTATGTGATTGGTACACTGATGCAGGCCGTGGTCCTATCACAATGCAGGTTCTTGGCCAACGCTCCTTTGGCAGGTTAGTGTTTATTTTACAAAACCGTTACAAAAACCTGTTAAGTTCATTAAAGATAAAATATAAAAATTTCGAGTTTGATGGAGGGAAAGTGTTTTGCAGCTCACGGTGGCTTGCATAAAGATGGATAGAGCAGACATTGCTGCAAAGGCTGTTGAGATCACGGAAAGACGCATATCAAGAGACAGGTGGCCCGAATATTATGACACAAAAAGATCAAGATTCATCGGCAAACAGGCCCGCCTATTCCAGACCTGGTCGATTGCAGGCTATCTCGTGGCAAAGCTTTTGCTTGCTGATCCGGGTGCTGCCAAGATTCTCATAACTGATGAGGACCCGAGCTAGTTAATGCATTCTCTTGCATGCTTGGTGCAAACCCAAGGAGGAAGCGCGGTCGGAAGAACTTGAAGCAGAGCTATATAGTCTGAATTGTGTCTTACATCTTGCCATTCTCAACAGCCGGTTGCTTGCTTGTATAGATAGGTTAAGTATTTTTTCCCCTCATGTATGGGTCTATTTACTGGTCGAATAATGATTAATAATTTCAGACAAAAGTTGCAAACTAGCGTACCAAACGCTACCTTCCTTCTCCCCCCCCCCGCCCAATTATTTTATTGGGCGGTGCACAGGACAGGCTTCCATGATGCAATAGTAAAATTTGCAAGGATATTACATTCTTAATTTATCTTCATGTGTATCCAATTATTTATGTTGGAGAAATAAGATGATGGGTATTGATTATGTTTATTAGAGTCACTCTTGATTTTGGTTGACTGGACTGATATTATGAATGTCCTTCCAGTATTGCCTTCTGCAATTCTCTAGAGAATAACTAGACAGCTAGTTTTCCTTTTATGGTTCACAATGCTGTACTAAGATCAAAATCAAGCTACTGAAAATGTAACTTGTATTAGCTTAACATACCAATAAAATGCTATCTATAATTTTTCCCGCATACTATAGTTCTTCTGCTAAACTTGCTTGACACCATTTCAAATTAACAAAGTTCTATTCCACGGTAACAATACGTTTTGAATGAAAATGTACTTATTTGTAGGGAGTCTCTGTACATGATAAATAACTTACAGATGTTCTCTATTTCTCCTTTTCTTTAACACCCCCCACCCCCCCCCCGCCCCCCCAAAAAAAAAAACTTACAGATGTTTCTTACAACCTGATCATCAGTGAGAAGAAAATAAATAAATTTCTTCGATCTCTTCTCCAACTCATATAAATTTTTGGCGTATTTGTAATCCATAGAAAACCAAAGCATGATCGGTTTATCAACTGCCAAAGAAAATCTTAGAAATTAAATTGAAAAAGAATTCAGTATGAAAATAAAGAAAATGAGTAGAACTTCCAAAACCTGATTTTGGTAATATCCTAGATCTTTCTTTCCATGGTTTAGGTAATGTATCAGATTTTTTCTCCTTGATTGGTAACTTCAAGAAAATATGTTGAATGCGTAATAAGCAGAGTCAAAAAAGGGAAAAGAGAGTAATTAGGAAACCCCTAAAAAGACACCTCAAGTGGAGGTGCATGTACTACAAATGGCAAAAATGGGACAAATGGTAAGATAGGATTTGGTAATACCTCATTGTTACTGGTGAATTCTTGTCTAGATCAGTCTATCTTGGATCGGCTTGTATTGTCATACGTGCGGGTCTCACCTGGGAATCGCTAGATCTATTGTTTCAATTGACTCATTCTACTATGGATTGAGTCTAGGTAAGAATTCCAGCCATGGCCTCTCTACGTTACATGAAACAGACCTTACGTGCACCGTTTGTTGACAGAAACTAAACCCTTTCCATGTGTTTCCCTCCCATTAACAGCTTAAAAACGAAGAAGAGTGGCGTCAGTAAGCCAGCTTTGGTCGATAGCCTGGCACTGAAGAGCAATTACTTCCAGATCAACACACTCACACAAAGCATGCATGGCCTTCACTTCTTTATTACTCTTCTTTCGTCTCTTCCCCTCATTTGCAGCCTCAATGTAATATCCGTTATGACCACCCAGCTTTGCTAGTGCAATCGCCTATATAAACCCCACTTGGTCACTCAATCTACTCAACCCTCATAAAGATTTTCTTCACATACACTTTCTCTGCTTCTGTTTGTGTGAAGATTTCTAGGCTCTTTGTGCCCAAGCAATGGCTGACGGAATAGATGCTCTTATTGAGGAGCTTTATGCAAGTTTCACCTCCCTCCAGGAACAAGTATCTTGTTATCCTTTGTTCTTTGAATTTTTTGCATCTGAAAATGAAACAGTGTTGTTTCTTGTACTATTTTTTTTTTTCGCCACAGCTGTTTATTTAATTCGACAGTGAATGAAACTACCCTTTCTTGGTTTGCGTATGTAGGGAAAGGGTAGAATCTTTTCAGAGTAGGACGCTTGATAATGTTCTTTCGCCTAAAGAAAAAAGTAGCCTTTTCCGAAACAAGCTTTCGGCTTCAAGGGAAACATCGACACATTGAACCTATTTGTTTTACCAATTCCAATTTGAGAGTACAGTAGCCTTTTCATTGAAACAAACTTTTGGTTTTGAATGAAGCATAGATAGATTGAAAATGTTCTGTGAAGGTATAACAATTGAGTGTGGCAAAATATTGATAGATATCATGAAGTTGATTCAAATCTGTCATATGAATCAAGTTCATCAGATTCTAATAGATTTGTCTTATGTTGATCTTTTTCAAGGGCCTGCTGGATGAGCAATTTATCGCCAATTATGAAGTGAAAACCGAATGACGGCTCCATATTTTTCATACACTTGGTCCAAAGTTTCCATGAAGATATTCGATCGGCAATGAGAGATCTCGCTCTTGCTTTGTAATCTCTATGGTTATCCTTGTTATGCTGTTTCTATCTCACTGGTTCTTGTGCTTATGAGGACTTATCTTGTTTATATCCTGATTCCTTTAACAGGGAACATCCTGCCGTGGACTATATAGAGATAAATGAGTACTATGCAAAGATGAAAAGGAAAGTTACAAGGTAAGACAATAACCACATGGTTTATGTGACTCGCATCGATATACGATTGGTCTTCAGCGTATTTAGGTCAGTTGAAGAAATTATGCAGATAGATGGCTTCTACTGTTAAGATCTTTTGCGGTGGTAACACACATTAGTCACGGAGTGTATATCTGTGAAAAAATTGGAGGTTGATCACTTAGATTCTCCTCTTTGTACTTTTGTTTGCTGCACGTTTACCTTTTTTATGTGTTGGTAGGCATTATTTTCGTTTTTTCCACCAACGAACTTTTAGATCAAGATCAACGGATCTATTTAGCCCTAAAATAGCGAATATGCATGATCGATGGCATTTGAAAGTGACATTTTTTGCGGCTGCAACCCCTACAGGTTACATGTTGTGCTTCCGAGAAACAGTTGGGGGCTGATTATCGTCATTTATACCTTTGTTTGTGTACGATTACCATTAAATGATGTCGGGATACCGTTTGCATTTTCAGACTTCAAACGTACTCTTCTTTCAAGATCAACACATCTTGGATTTATTTGGGTCTCAAATTAGAGCTCAAGGTTCCCTTTCGAATCTTTTGGGTCATTAATTACTGTTGTGTGTTCTATACACTGGTGATAGTTATTTTTGGTTGGCTGATTTTCCTTTCCATACCTTTACTAATTTTTGTGATGTCGGAAGGTGTTCGTTTTGCATATCCGAAGCAATTCTTTTACTTAAAACATACTGATGACTTAGTGATTTTAAAGACTGATGAAGAATATTGCTGTTAATTACCTTATGAAACATACTGATGACTATTTGCGTATTGGGTTTAAGCTAGATCATTTGTTATACATGTTCATGGAACAAATTGTAACGATTCAGTGTTTTGATCTCTCCTCTTAACGTAGGCTTTGCATGGTAGAATCTTGTTGGTCTGCATTTATGTTAATATCTCAAAGCATTATCATGTAGATATCAAAGGAAGAACTGCCGTATTTCTCTC
>JAGVVM010006726.1:0-15042 GCA_019149425.1 Psidium friedrichsthalianum
GCAAAAAAATTCTTGAAAAATTCAATATGAAAGGACTACGAATTGGTCTATACACCAGAAGGTGCGAAGCTAAACTTTCAAAGTATGATGATGGTGTCGATGTTGATCTAACGTATTACCGAAACTTGATCAGAAGCTTGAGATTCTAACATGTACAAGACCTGATATCATGTACAACATTGATTGTGAGTCCATATATGGAGAACCCGGTCGACTCATCATAAAGCTGCAAAAGGATATTGCGCTACATCGAAGGTACTGTCTCTCACAGTTGGTATAGGCTTTGTATTCTTCTTGTTGATACCGCTTACATGTGGTCATTAAAGAAACAACCAAGCATTCCTCTATCGACAGTGAACTAAATATGTTGCAGCATCCTCACGTATTGTCATGCAATATGGTTGAGAAGACTGCTAAAGGAGATTCTTATCGAGTAACTGAAATTGACAAAAATCTGTGTTGATATGTCTTTTCATCACTTTAGCAAAAAATCCAGTTTTTCATGAATGAAGCAAGGACATCGATGTTCAATATCATTTCATCCTAGAGGAGTAAAAGAGAAGGAGATTGAAGTCTCATATGAGAAGACATGGAGATCAAGTAGCAGACTTTTTACTAAGCCTCTCAAGATCGATGCATTTCAGAAGTTTAAGAGTTTGCTTGGAATGATTGATGAGGGAGAATTTTGTTTAAGGGGGAGTGTTAGAAATTAAACCAATTCATGAATGTTGTCGATAGTATGCAGATGTTCGTTTGACTCCCAAGAAAGATGCACGAACCACGACTTGTCTTTATATATAGTTTTAAGAGTCATTATCAGATGAGTTTATTAAGAGTTATTCGTATTCCAATATTGGAAGTTAATGATATGTCTGTACATCGCGTTTGTTCATATTTCTAGAGCAGATCAAGAGTCTTGTTTCAAGTAAATAAATAGACGTGTCTTGTAAATGTTCTGATATGGGTGAATTAAGGTGAAAACATAAAGAAAAGTTTATCATCTTCTTCTCCTTTGTGAGTTTTTTTTGTGATGTTTGTGAGTGCCTCACCTCGATTTATCCCATCAAAACTACCAGCGTTGTTCCACCGTGCAGCCGCTGCTCGTCCTAAATTCCCAAGAGACCACCGCCATGGTGGCGGCTCTTCGTAGTCTCCCTCGACTACAATGCTCTCTCTCTGATTTTGATTGTAGCGGTGAACCGCCCCAGCGGTCGCCGTCTCTAAATGTCATCATAGCCACAATAAATGCATCCCTAATTTAAAAAATTTTTCTTTTCTCAAAAATTGATTGAAAGAAATTTTTTTTTTTTGAAAATAAAAAATAAAAAATCATACCCGAAATAATAATCCTAAATAATAAATAAATTTTTAAAAAAAATATTGGAAATAAAAAAATAATTTCTTCTATAAAAATATAAAAATAATTAATTAAATAAAAATATAAAAATAATTTTTTCAAAAAATAAAAAATATAATTTTTTACAAAAAATAAAAAAATTCCAAAAAATAAATAATAAAAAATAAAAAAATATTCTAAATAATAAAAATTAATTGAAAATTTGAATCATTTACAAAGGGTATTTTTTATTAAACGGCATTTACGTCAAAGTTGTATCCAAATATACTTTTCAATTACAGTTTATTAAATAGTATTTGCATTCAATTATGTAATTATATGTTTATTTACTTGGAATCATTTATGTATGACTCATAATTGTAATTTTTCCTATCTATGGAAGACATATCATGTTCTCATTGCTCAATTCTAATTTGTCTTCTTTTTCTTTTCTTATCGAATTGTTGATCTCATCCATATTGAAAAATTTAGGAATAGGTTTAAATGCAAAAATAAGGAATATAATTTGTGCAGTCTCATATTTTTTGCTAATTTGAGAGGTTACTAACGTCTTCGTGTTTCTCCCAGAAATCGTTGCCAAGAACAGAAACATAAAAAAGTGTTTTACCAAAAGTTGTTTCGGGAACAAAAACGTTACCATGCACCCTTATTCTCCGACTGGGACAATCGCGCAAGAAACCGAAGTCGTTTCCCTTTCGCAAGATGACTTATCTTATTTCGACTGGCCGCAAACTAGCAAAGGATATATTCTTTTTGGAAATTATGTGCCAATTTAGGAAATATAAATGTGATTGAGGACTTAATCAAATACTCGTAAAATCGAAAAGGCACTCCGGGGTTGCTAAACATTTCCCGGGCATAAAAGCATTTTAGACCTAAGACCCTTGGTTTACGCAGATGAATCGGTCACTTTGCACACGTCACTTAGGACGCAAATGATAACCATTCTATTTCGCTGTTTTCATATTTTTCTATTTCCAGTAACGGGTTTGGAACAAAAATACATTTGAAACAATAATTTCATTTTTTTTATTTTTGGGATAAGTTTTTAGCTCGGAAATAGGTTTGGAATAGAAATGAAAAGTATAAATTTTCTAATTTTCTATCTCAAGAACAAAAACATAAATAAAAAATTTTCTTATTGCTCATACCCTCTCTCTTACGTGCAGTCTTCCTCTCTCTTGCATGTGGTGTCCCTCTTTCTTGTGTCCCTACCGTCGATCACCATCTTCCGGCCGCCCATTGCCCCTCGCTGTCCGCTGGTCAAGGCCCAACGATCAACAACCGTAGAAATTTTGTGTTGTTATTAAACAAATTTCTATTCCGGGAACCAAATTTTGTGTAGCAATCAAGCGCTTCTCCCTGCTTAGAAACTCTTCTAGAGAATAGAAATAAAAAAAAATTACTTAAGACCAGAAATAAAGCTCAAGAAGAGAATGATTGCCATTTGTGCCCTTAGATTCCCTGAAATCTATTATGGATGGTAGGTGCCCAAGCAACCTGAGACTCTTCTGCTTTGGAATTTCAAATAATCAAAATACGAATCAACTTGAATCTAGATTAGGTAAATCTAGGAATTGAAAAGTTCAAGGTGCTCCAAAGATGTCAAACAAAAAGTGCACATTTTTTGCTCAATCTAAAGCCTATCGATTGGGCTTTGAGTAAAGCCCAGATTGTTTCCAAGCAGGTCCAATTTGAGTCGGCCAACGCAAATTGGAACTGCGATGAAGTATGAATTTCTCCTATTAAAGACTCGAATCATGATACGATCCGACAAAATCTTCTCAGTCCTTACCGAAGGCAGTACAATATTACTTTATAATGGTTTTATCGGTGGGGAAAATGGATAAATAATAAATATCCCGATTATCAGTAAAATATTTTTTAATACGACCAAATTTTTCTAAGGAATGAAAACCATAAAAACTAGATAAATATTATTTAAATCATTGATTTTTTTGTGAAAGAAACGGATTATTTTCGTCGAAGTATTTTTATTTCTGAGTTAATGATCTTTATGCCTAGCAACTTTGTTCCAATTGGATTAAAGGAGGAAGCAACAATAGGCCACCATACTTTGATGGGAATGGGATTCATTAGATGCCAAGATCCACAGATCTAGGATGTTCTTCAAAAAGGCGTTGATCCCACTGCAAATGCAATGGCCGGTGCAAATTCAAATGCAAGGGATAACAACACCGACAACAACAATACTAATTCCATTGAAACACTATCTGTATCCGAACTGGCAAAAAGAGAAGCACTTGATGTCAAAGCTATTTATTCATCTTATAGTGCGTTATCTCCCACTGAATATAAACATATCGCAGATTGTCATTCTTCTAAAGCGATTTGGGACAAGCTTCGCGTTACTTATGAGGGAACAAACAGGGTTAAGGAGACAAAGATCAACATTCTTCTCAGCTAGTACGAGGCATTCAAAATGAAGCCCAATGAAATGTGAAAGAAATGTTTAATAAATAGATTCACTAAAAATAATGATCAGTCTCACTTACCATGGGCAACCAGTTTCATGACAATGAGGGTCAACAAACTTCTGAGAGGTCTCACACAAGATTGGCACAATATTAAGATGCCCATCCGAGAAATTCAGAGGATCATGCCACTGTGAAAGAATCAACAAAGAAGTTCATATGAAAGGTAAGAAATTCATTACTTTGAAATATAGCGCTGACTCTGAGGTTTCAGATTATCTGACTTTGAATTAGCACTCATGGTCAAAAGTTTCAAAAGACTGGCTAAAAAAAGCAGAAACTTCAAAGGAAAAGGGATCTTAGACGATACAACAAGAGGAGATCATCTGAGACCAAGAAGACAATAGTGACGTAATTTTTTTTTTAGTACAAAAAGAAAGGGCACATCAACCCCAACTACCCTCTCCTAAAGAAGAAAGGAAAGGATGAAAATTCAAGGCTGCAATATAGAGTGATACGGAATGCGAAAGTGATAAGGAATACACCAACATCTGTTTGATGGCTAATTTAGACTATGAGGAAGAATCTGAGGTAACTCACTCTGAAATTTCCTATGAGGTGTTTGAATATATTGGGAATTGTGTTTAGATTATAAAACTTCTCTTAAAAATTCAAATTAGAAAACAAAGTCTCTTGTTTAAAACAAAACAATATTTCTCAAAAGGATACAATAAAATTTCTTCAAAATGAATTTCTCAAATCAAAGAAAAATTCGATTTAATTTTAAAGAAAAATGAAACTTTATAAATTGAGAATAACTCTTTGAAAAGGAAAACACCTCTCTAAAAAAGGAAATTTCAGATATAAACAAGAAGGTTTCCTTGAGCTAAAAACCCTTAGATGATATTCTTTCCATACAAGTTCTATACTATGACAAGTTTGGGCTTGGTTTTCAAAACGAAAGTAATTTGAAAAATGATTTTTCCAAAGTGAAAGAAAGAATCAAGAGAAGACCTTCAAAACGTGCTTATAAATCCCATTTTCGAAAATCGGTTTATAAGATCTGAGGGATGAAATCTTTATAAATTCTCTAATTATAATAATCCTAATCATTCTATAAATTATTGTCCTAAAGTCTGGCAAAATACAAGAGATATTTTGAGATACAAAAAATCCTCTTACCCAAAAGGACCTAAATAGATTTGGGTACCAAAGAAAGCTTGAATGCTCTTGATGTTTGCAAGTCAAGAAGAAGAAATAAATGGTACCTTGATAGTGGTTGTTCAACATATATGACTGAGGATTCAAAAGGATTCATAAATCTTTCAAAATTTGATGGTGGATGTGTTTCCTTTGGTGGCTACAATAAAGGAAAGATTGTAGGGAAAGGAACTGTGAAAATTGGCAAACTCTTTATAATGAGATATCTTAGTTTAGTCACTGATGTTTGACCAAACCTGCCCTTCAACTCATCCCACATATTGTTGGTGTTGTCAAACTGCCTGAAGTCTCTCATTATGTCGTTCTCCATTCTGCTTAGCAACGTGATACGAGTAAGAGAATTCTTTCTTTTCCAAGCAATTAAAGCATCTCTATCTCTCCGATGCTGTGTAGTACTACTCTCTTCAAGTTCATCCATACTTGGTTCAAGGTTTCTAGTGCTTCCTACTCATCTAGCTCATATTGCATTTTCATGTTCCATATCTCATAATTTTCATTGTTAGGTTTCTTCACTTTGTTCAATTCAGCTACGATATTCTTTGTTGATGAAGCCATTCTATAAGAATACGAAGTTCTTTAGACAATATTTGCATGAATCTTTTAATGCCTAACATTTATGCATAAATATTTATTCTAGTTAATTATGTTAACGAATAGTTTCACAAAAGGCCTTAAGATTCAAAAGTTCACTACGTTCCCAATCATCGTTCAAAAAGCCTAATTTGAAATTACCATTAAAATAATCATTTATATAAATTGAGTTCATCTAAAAGTCACATAAACTTATCGAACTCCCCACTCGAACATACATGGATAAAAGTGAACAATGTTGTCAAAGCAATATAATCAAATAAGCCACCATTCATTATTCACAACCAATGATCCATAAACAAGTTCAAGTATTTATGATTAAATAAAGACAAAGTTGGAGGAAGAAATAGCCTCAAATAGGAAAAAAAAAGTCCCAAACATGGCAGCATAATCCAAAAAAAAAAAAGCACATCAACCACTAAGCTTTTTCTTATAAATCGGTAAAGTCTCATAAAAATGTTCTAGAAGCTCTCTATTTGAAATATTCCACAGGACAACGGCCCGAGCAAATCCCTTGACTTGCGCCAGGGCGCACTCATGCGCCAAGTGTTGTTCATGGAAAGAGTCGATTTCCTCTACTTCTTGATCTTAACGTCCTCCCTTATAAAAGCTTCAGGAAGCACATCATAGTCTAGACGGCCTTTTTGCTCACAGAGAGCATGAACAAAGTTCATATGAATTTCCATTAGGCTATCGCTAAAAGCTACAATTTTTTCAAAACTTTTTCAAACAACCACCTACCCAGATGACATCCTGTAATTTCTCATTGAAATCGATAACATGGTCAACCAATTCGGTGCTTCCATCTCATGTTATGGCTTTCATGTCACACGGCAAACCCTCAAGTTTTGCTTTATGAGCTTTTGTTCTCACAACTTGAGGAGTGCGCCACAATTGTACCATTGTTTCTATAATGAATACGGAAAAAAAAAAAAAGAGAATTACTCATATCCATGATACAACTATCAATGCCAACGAGAATTTACAAGATATTTGGAATATAATTAGGTCAAAGTAATTTTCAAAAAATACAAGGAGCTGATTGTAATTTTAAGAAAATCAGGGATTAGATTGCAATTTTTAGAAAGTTTGGGGATCAAGTTGTAATTTTCAAAAAGTTTGGGGACAAATTTTTAATTTTCAAAAAATTCAGGGAAAAAATTACAATTTTCAGAAAAATAAGGATGAACTAGGTCAGACAGGTCGAATACGAGTCTAGGATAGGTTGAAACCGGGTCTGGGGCACCCTGCATGTGCTGTGCGCATGGGCGCTGGACCCCTCCAGTGCGTGAAGCCCCTCCTAGTGTCACTTCATGACGAACGACCACTCAAATTTCTTGTCTCACGAGCCTGTTTTGACTATTGTTCAACAATCATTTTTGATTAACAGAACAAAATCAAAAGCCAATGAACAGTACAATCGAAAATAGTGTCTTTTCTTGCTAATTCGACTATCAAACTCGAACAATCAGGATAAAATAACAACTATACTCTGATGCCAGTGAATGTTAAAACATCTAAACCCTAATCCAGATCTATATACGCAACGGAAAAAATATAAATCTATATACCCATAAGCGTAACTTGTGGATTATAGCGGAATAACAATCTTAATCATCATGTACGTACATATACGCAACGAATTACTCATAGATCAACATGTCCTAGAATCAACTTGTAGCACTGATCGGAAAAGCATATGACGATTAATGAACATGCCTCAATTTCCACAGATTAAGAGCCCCAAAAATGCAGCTGAGAAATAATTCGAATCCATCAATCGATTGTTCTTCGAGAGAATTTTCACTAAGAGAGTTTTTGGAGAGAGTTTTTGTGTCTATTGATTGAACGGTAGACGTTCTGTCCAAGAGGATATACCATCTGCTCTCTCTTGGAATAGAATAGGAAATAGATCCCCCATAATTGCAATTGATTATTACAGTAAGCGCAGGAATTGATTTTGCTCTTAATGGGCACAATCCTTTTCAACACGAGCATATGCTTAACTTTCTTGTTTTCTGGATTTGGTTTTGTTTTGCAATATTTCGTGCTCTGCTCTGCTTCAATTTGTTTTGCTATGAAGTCTATGTACTTCTTATTTATCTATTTGAGTAATGAATACAATTTGGAATTGGTATTTGGAAAAAGTATGTGGACCCACGCCCTCCACGATCGAGTAAGCGTTCGGACAAGTGGGCTTTCTTGTTCTTTTCGGAGAAAGCGAGAGGACAAAGCTGCACCGCAACTGAATGGCTCGTCCAAAGGAACAAAAAAGCAAAAGAGAATATCACAATGCAGTAATCTAGATTAGTTCGATAATTTATTATAGGCAAAAGCCACTAAATATTCTAAACTACGCTCAATGTGATAAATTTATCCTTAACTTTTTCTGGTGACAACAAAAAATCAAAACTTATACCCGTGTGACAATTTATCCCAAATCGGTACCAATGTGATACATTTACCTCAAAATTTTTCTAGTGACACCAAAAGCCTGTAAATATGTCACATGCCTACAAATTTAAAGTTTTTGGTGTCAGAAAAAAATAATTTTGGTTAAATATGTCACACGGGCAAAAACCCTAGGTTTTTGGTGTCACAAAGAAAAACGTAAAATAAATGTGTCACGCGAGTTCAAATTTGGAGTTTTCAGTATCACTAAAAAAAAGTTTAGGATAAATGTACCACGGTGGACATAATTTAGGATCTCTATCGGACAGGGCAGTCCCCATCTTCCACGCTCCCATCGGGTCGACATACTGGTCTGTGCTCCCAAAGGGTGGTCTCAACTCTCCAAGGCAATGTCCCCAGTGCGCCGATCCAAATTCGAATTCGGGTGTTGCACAAGGCGGACAAATTCGTTCAGATATGGTCTAGCACGATCGATCCATGTTGTTCCACACAGCAATCCTTCACGACCGATTCCCACAACCACCGTGGACGGGCCAAGTTCGTTCGGGTCCCACCACGAAACCACCCCGCAACAGCATGATTGAGTAGCGGGGGGCCCGGAACCGTGCGGGGCACGCGGAGCGCAGGGTGCACGCCATGTGGGGGCAGACCCGTGCAGTGGAGCGGAGCGGAGTGGAGTGGAGTGGAGGTGGAGAGGAGGAAGTACTTTGCTTTAGTTTTATGGATTTGGGAAGAAGGTGAACCATCCTTTTTTGTGAATAATGCGCCTGCGAGTTATGATGTGCATCGGGGAATCTCGAGTCATGTCCCTTCAAATGGACATCACTTTTCGTGTTACTAGTCAATGGATTTGGTAATCTTTGCTGCTTTTGAGCCCTCCCCTGTTGGATTTCGACCTTGATTGGTTTTGCCGGAAAATGAATGATGCTATCATACTGGATTGATGTAAGATTTCCCTTTTTTTTTCCCCTCTCTTTCGGTTCCACAAGCACGACCATTGGTTGAGAAAGAGAGCGACGTCGGTTGGAAGTCTGATTCTTAAACAGGGTAACCACCCTCGTCTAGATTTCTAGCCAAGAGGGTTTTGATATATCATATTCACTGTTTGGTGAATCGCGGCGGTAAAACCGGATATTTTCACATTCTATCTTATCCCTTGTTCGATATAAACGACATATGAGTGTAAATGAACGTGTTTGATTCTTAAATAGGGTAACCACCCTATGGATGTGTTTGATCGTCTAAATTTGTAGCCATGGATTTTGATATATCATATCCTCTGTTTGGTGAATCACGCTAATAAAATCGAATATGTTCACATCCTGTCTTATTCATTATTCGGTATGAACAACATATGAATGTAAACGAACCTAAAAATTGCACAAATATAAATGGCAAGAATCTCTATCATTTGATTATTTTTTTAATAGTTTTTCCCACTCTTTTTTTTTATTTCTTCTTAACCCATCATCACTCTCTAATAAAACTTCATTAAATAGTAAAATATACTAATACACCTTTACTAATCCAGTCAATTCTTTTTTTCTTCTTCTTCTTTCAAGTTTATGCATGAATCCAATCTTGATTTTCCACCAAAGAAACGGAAAGTTGTACTAAAAGGAAATTTGTATTAACGGAAGTGTACTGCTATTTAACTAGAAAAGAAGGAGGAGTGTACTACGAAACATCTATATACTCATCCCTCAAATCACGAAAAATGAAAAATAATAAAATAAAAACAGCCTCTATAAAAGTTTCTCTTAAATTTTTAGAAATATGCGCATATTTTATGGGTTTTATATTTTTTTTAGTGTTGAATGAAATCGAAATTCAAATTTTAAAACTAATAATGGAAACGATGTAGTCAAAAAACAAAAATCATTGCAAGCCTCTATCCCCAGTTGGATATATTTATTTTTGTTTAAACATTTCTTATGTAATTAATAAAACATATAGCGTTATAGAAAAACCCATTCAATAAGCAGGTGGCGAACGGTCCCGCCCGTTGGCCGAACTCTTTTGCCTCGGGGAACTTTTTCCAAGCTTAGTCAGTAGGCGGGCCCAGCTTGGGCAAGTGCTTCGACATTCGAAGAATATGTTTATTAAAATATATTATCCGATGTTTGTGAACAATATTACTTTGATATTTTATATCAATTTCTAGTATAGTAGAGAAAATTTTAGAAGAAACTCATAGATAAAGTAATAAAATAAAATAACACAAATTCCTAAAATTATTTTTGTTGTTTTCATATTTGCATTTATTTTTTAGCCGTAGAAATTTTTTTCAGAAAACAGAATGGTGGCCCAATGGGCGGGATTGTGCAGTATGTTCGAGTCTAGCCATATAACTTGGGAAAAAAAATATGTGCTATAAAATGTAATTGAGTTCTAAAATTTGTGGGTTTCGGTTGTCTAACATGACTCTTTTTCCTCTCCAACGGGGCAATGACGGGATAAAATGACGTCGTTTTTGTCTAAATCCGATTTTTAATACAATTTTTTATGTAAACTACTTTAAAAAAAATAAGCTAAAAGTTAAATAAATAAAACAAGTAACACAAAAGCAGAACTAACCGAAAAGGACCGACGATGATGGGGAAGGGTTTGATGGGGGTCGTCGGGCCCCGACCAAGGGATGGCGACCCTCGTCGACCGATGGCGAGGGCCACTGGTGGCGGGGGTAGTCTCGATTTGGGCTTGAGGGTCGTTTTCTTCGTCTCATCCATGTTCTGTATTTTCTTTTTTTTTATCCGTTACACAGGCAAGATCTGGCTATGTTGGAGAAGAAACATATCAACGATGGGTCTGTTTCACAGATAGAGAGAGAGAGAGAGTCTATGGAAGAAGATTGAAGGAGGGAAATAAAGTGGAGCGATGAGGTTGGCAGGTCCAGTCTGGCGACCCCGCCGATCACTTCCCCACCATCGTCAGCCTTTTCCAGAAGTGGTGGGGGCGGCGGCGGCAAGGGCCCTCAACACTGGATCTGCTTCTGCGTTTCCTTTTTTTTTTTTTTAACGCTTATTTTTAAAAGTAACTCAAATAAAAATGATATTAAAAATCAGATTTAGATAAAAACGACGTCGTTTTAGCCACATCATCGCTATGTAGAAGAAAGAAAATATTTAAAAAAATCACATCGGCATTTTGCATTATCCAAATTGGATAGAGTTAATAGATGGACTCGATTGTGATTTAAATTTTAGGATTCGATTGCACTTTTTTATAAATTTTAAGATTTCTAGTGAACATATTTGTTTAGCGGTGGGGTCATCAGACGGAGGAGGAATTTGGTCCTTCTTTGATAGGTCTACCTATTGTTGATTGGAAATTGGAAACTGATTTTCATACAAACAAAAAGTTTTTTTCGGTTAAAAAAAAACGGATAACATAAGTGAGAAGAGGCGGCCTATCCAAATTTCCTTTCTTTTTTTTTTTTAAATATCAACTTTCTTTGACCTATTATAGCTCACATCACGCTTCATGTTGTGTCTAGTTTTTTTAATTTTGCTTAGAGTTTTAGTAGGATTTCTAAAGCGTGATGCATTCTCTAAAGATGCATATAGTGAAGAAATAAGCTTAATTAGTCTAGAATCAAATTCTCCATCATGTTGATGCACCCACTACTAAAATGTTCTAGCTCCGTCCCCGATTAAAGGCTCGTACTATTATAGAGCAGAAGCGACTCAGCGCACCGAGTTTTTACTTTATGGTTTTGCTGAGTTCGTGATTAAATCAAATGCTCTCACTTTTGATCTAGTGCAACTCTTTCCGGAGAATTTGATCCCTTTGCCACCATTGTGACTTTTGACTATTTGAGATATCAAATATTAACAAAAGCCACCTAAATGCTTACATGACATGAAGTGTTGTCAAGAATCAATACATGATATTTCAATCACAATGAGGTAACCATATGACTTCCCATCGTGAAAAGAGACCCTGAACAATTCAAAGCCAAAGTAGATAGGAAGCTAGTTGCAATAAAAGGAACCCATGGACCATATTCTTCTACGACCCGAGTTTTGCTAACGTTTTAAATGGAAGTAATATTCTTTGATAATTAATGTATAAGTCAATGTTCATCAATTGGTCTTCACTATGGGGTGGCTTGAGAGATTGTGCTGGCCCTTACCCTGAACCTAAGAGTAACAACATGCAAAACTTATATTGCTCCATCCCTGCAAGTTTAGAGAACCTGTCTCTAGCTTGACTATGCTAGACCAATCCATAGATTAAAAATAAAATTCACTCCAAACAGAGAGACGACATGTACTATAGTTAGTATGTTGGTAATTCTAATTCTATGGCTTAGGTTGCATTTGTTTCGCATAAAAAAAGGATGATTTGAAAAATATTTTGCTAAGAATGATTACTTGTATCATCGCTTACAAAAATGAACGAACGAAAAATATTTTCGCCATCTATGAAAATATTTAGACATAAGTTGTTGTCGACAATGAAAACATTTTTCATTGACTAATTATCTCAAGCGATACAAGCAGTCGTTTTTAGATCATTCATTTTTTACGAAACAAACAGAGTCTTAGTTAATTTTTATTTTATTTTTTTTGGAATGGCATTTGTTTCAACGGAAAACTAGTTAAAAGCGCGCACACAAGTGCAAAAGCCCAAAACAAAATGATTTTATGAAAAAAACTTAAGCAAATTTTAAAGTTATTACGACACTGTTTTTCACATGTTATGTATAAATATTATCTTGAAAATGAAATATTCCTAATTAAACTTATACAGTGCTGTAGAGGCACTCCTTTATAGGACCCAAAGGAGAAACGTAACGTTGATTTTAGGCTAATTGGTATTTGCTTTTGAGGGGCCATCATTCTTATGCGCTTGAACTTGTTTTAAAATTTGAATTTCGATTTTATTCAACACTAAAAAAATAAAACTCATAAAATATGTGCATTTATTTCTAAAAATTTAAGAGAAACCTTTATTTCGACAACAAACAAGCATATATGTGCTTCATACTCGACCACGGCCCTAGACATAGAGGCTGTTTTTTATTTTATTATTTTCATTTTTTGTGAGTTGAGGATGGATATGTAGATGTTTCGTAGTACACTCTCCCTTCTCGGATAAATAGCAGTAACACTTCCGTTAGTACCACTTTGTGGAAAATCAAGATTGGATTCATACATAAACTTGAAAAAGAAGAAGAAAAAAGATTTGACTGGATTAATAAAGGTATATTGGTATATTTTACTATTTAATGAAGTTTTATTAGAGAATGATGAAGGGGAAAGAAGAAATTAAAAAAAAAAAGAGTGGGAAAGGATAATAAAAATAATCAAATAATATAGATTCTTACCATCTCTATTTGTGCAATTTTTAGGTTTGTTTACATTCATATGCTGTTTATAGCAAATAATGAATAAGATAGGATGTGAAAATATCCAATTTTATTTAGCGCAATACGCCAAACAAAGGATATTATATATGAAAATCCTATGGCTACAAATTTAGACGATCAAACACATCCATAGGGTGGTTACTCCATTTAAGAATCAAACACATTCATTTACACTCATGTGTCGTTTATATAAAATATCCGATTTTACTGTTTTTTTTTTTTTTGATAACCGGGGTGTCCAGCCGTGCGGCAAGCTTACGCTCAAACCGACGGCGACCGACTAATCCCCGGGGAGGCACCGCAGGACCCACCACCACGGAGCTCCGGGTAAGACACTTGGCACCCGGGATCGTGCTTTCCACGTGAGCCTATTCGCTCGAGTCGAGACTCGAACTTTCGACCTGCAGCCGTGTAATCACCCAACCACTGGGCCACCAAGCGGTGGGTTCCGATTTTACTGTTGCGATTCACTAAACAGTAAATATGATATATCAAAATCCTCTGGCTATAAATCTAGCCGAGGGTGGTTATCCTGTTAAGAATCAGACTTTCAACCGACATCGCTCTTTTTCTCGACCAATGGTCATGCTTGCAGAACAGAAAGAAAGAACAAAAAAATAAAATAAAATCTTGCGTCAATCCAATATGATAACATCATTCATTTTCCGGCAAACCAATCAAGGTCGAACCCAACGGGGAAAGGCTCAAAAGCAGCAAAGATTACCAAATCCATTGACTAATAACACGAAAAGAAATGTCCATTTGAAGGGACTAAACTCGAAATTCCCCAAAGACATAACTCGCAAGCGCATTCACCAAATCCATAAACTGAAGCAAAGTACTTCCTCCTCTCCAACCCCACTCCACTGCATGGTCTCCCTCACATGGTGTAATACTTTTCTTTTCTCCTGTCGGTTAAAAGAAGGCGAGCGGGAATTTTACAACTACTCTCTCTAAACGTTGTCATAAAATTTCATATCCATTACGAAATGTTCGATTTGAATTTAAATTAATCAATCCAATTAAATATGCACGAGCCCATCGCACCGGACACGGGGTATGCCGTGGTGAGCAGCAGATTGCCGACATAATCAAGACTGATCAACATAAGCAGGTGGCGAACGATCTCGCCCGTTGGCCGTATACTCTTTTGCCTCGAGGAACTTTTTCCAGGCATGGTCAGTAGGCGGGCAGGGCCTGGGCATGTGTGTCGACATCTGACCTGGCTGACTCGCCCATATATTTATTAAAAGAGATCATACGATGTCGTGAACAGTACTATTTTGATATGTTATATCTATCAACACTAGTAAGATAAAATAAGCCTCAAATTTATACTGTGGTGGAGAAAAAATTAGAACAAAACTCATAGGTAAAGTAATAAAATAAAATAATGCAAACTCCTGAAACTATTTTATCATTTGTTTTCAGAGTTGCATCTATTTTTCAGCTGTAATGTTTTTTTCTTTCAGAAAAAAGAAAGGTGACCCGTAAAACTTAAAAAAAAAAAAAAAGTACAATATTCTTTCACGTCAAATAAAGTTTATGATTGCGGTGACGGCCCAAGGCATCGGCGGTGGGGTCAACTGGCCCCACTGACTATTAAATTTTTTTTCGCTTATGATATCTTTTCTTGAGAAAATATCACTTTT
>JAGVVM010006727.1:0-17554 GCA_019149425.1 Psidium friedrichsthalianum
AATCACACGTTCAATAAAAATAGCTTAGGAATTCATCGAAACCAATTGAAGTACTTAGGATTCGATTACACTTTTGGTTAAAAATTTTGGATTCAATAGAGCCAATTGAAAAGTTTGGAATTTTAAATCACATCTTGGCCATAAGATTTAAAGCTTCTTGTGCAATTTTCTCGACGGTGGTGTTATAGCTATGCATAATGCAAACGTGGAAAGACGAACAAATTGTAAACATGCATTTTCCAAAGAAAAGAATGGCAGGCATGCATTATTTCAAGGAGTAATGCTTCCACTTAATGGGGCTTCTGTATTTGACTTAACCTGCTATGAGAAAAGTTACTGCTTTATAGCGTTGGTAACCGAAGCTCTGGGAAACTAGAATAATTTAAAAACGTCCATGAATTGTATAGCACTGCTTCACAATAGCCCCCGAACTTTGAAAGTTACGACGTACCCCCTGAATTTTGCCTTAGTTAAGTTTGTAATTCCATTTAATGCCGAAAAAAAATATACGAAAACTTAACAAGTAGCATATAATAGAAAACAGTTTGTGAGGGGATTTGTTAGTGATATCTCTACGACAAATGAAAGTGAAAATAGGATTAAATGCTGATAAATCGATGTTATTCATACTGTTAAAAATGGAATAGGAGAAATTCTCATCCATATAGCTTTGTCGTTTTATTTTCTTAGAGTCAAGTGTCAAAAAACCCCTGAAAGTTGACACACCATTGACAGGAACCCTCCAATTATGAAAAGTACATAAACTCATTTTCTTGATGAAAACGACCTTTACTAATTTGTTTTGTAAATTTCCATTAGCCTTGAGTCCTATCTATTTTTCAACTCCATTAACTAGTAATATAGGTTATTAAGCTAAAAAAAATGAATATTTCCGTTTTTATATAACACTTAACCGTCATGTTGACAAATCTAATATCTATTGTCTACAAAAATCAAAGTTTAGGGGGCTAATCTGTAACTTTCCATACTTGGGGGGGCCAATTGCGTAACAATGCCAGAGTGATGTGGGGGTTAACTTATAACATGTGAAAGTCCAAAATCGATTCTGCAATAGTGCTAAAGTTCAGGGGGTCTCGAGTAATTATCCTCAAATTCTGGCTCTTTACATGCCGCTTAGGTCCGTCCACGTTAAATTCCTCCCTTGCATCCAGACAGTTTTTCTTTGGTCAAAGCATCTAGACATTGACCCACCTATAAAATAAATCCAAAAAACAATAGATAACCTTCTTATAAAGAGGCCACTATACACTTTGTTAATAAGGAGACGTCGCCTAAACAGCAATCAATACTATCATTATGCAACTCAAAACGAAACTTGTGCCACCGCTGCCCATACTTCTCAAAGTTTCTGATACGGCAAATGTTTCAGGAGATGAATTAGAGCTGGAAAGACAAGTTAAAATCATGAACAAGCCAGCTGTCAAGACATTTGTGGTGAACAAAACATGCTTTCCAAACCATTTGATGATTCTTCAACTCATACATATAATCTACGATCTACCTAACCTTGTCTCAAGCAAGTTTTCCGCTTCGGGAAACCATTCATCAGTTCTAATGCTCTTATGAAGGTGAAGGAAGAGGATATTATTGATTGCGTCAACATCAATAAAGAACCGGCACGTGATCATCCTCTACGGAAGAATCATGTAGTTCAGGAAAGGATTCATCAAAATTTTCCCCAAAGTCGAGCGCAACCACACTAGAACGTGTTATTCAACTCATACTCATTTTCTTAGACTGTTTATGCTGATTCTTCGTTATTTGTTTTTGCCCTTTTGTAGGTGGAACCCAACTTAAATTTTGATAGATTCGACGGTTTTTCTCCAGATGAAAAATCTGTAAAATTCGGACAGCGAGAGCCATACCCTGTTGGAACAGTACCCATTCCCCGAGTAACAAAAGAAAACTTGAGGAGGCGAGATCTATGCCTAAGATGCCGTCTATAGTGGCAGTGGAGCACGATGCACTTGCGTCTAATCAGCATGTATTCTCTTCTCTCTCCCCCTCCTCACAGACACACACATCAATGTGATTTGCAACTTGAACTTTTCAATTTTTTGCCCCGCTATAATGACTTAAGGAAATCTTATAATTTTGCAGGCGGTTTCTTTGAGAGAGAACTCCATTGAAAACATTAAATATGTATCTCATGGTGCAGTCACCATCTACAATTTAACCGTTGCTTAGGATCAATTCAGTTAGCATAATATGTGGATCGAAACCGGTCCTCCGTACAATATCAATATGATTGCAGCCGGATGGCACGTATGAAAATTCGTATTGATATTGTAAAATTTTTGACTAAAAAAACCAAGGAGCAATCTAATGAGGTTGTTTTACTAGGTTGCCCTAGGATTATATGGCGATACTCTTCCTCAGCTTTTCACTTATTGGACGGTTAGTTTAAAGGGCAATTACCATTTCCACAGTTAAACACCTCAATTTCAAAAGGAACATTGAAATTAGAGGTAACTCAAACTGTTTTTCTTTTATAACTCTAACAGGGTAATGGTTATCAAGACGGATGTTATAATATGTTACGTAGTGGCTTTATCCACATAGATAGGGAAGTAAGCCCTGGAACTCCAATGATGTTTTTGCCTTTGCAATCCGGATTGATCAGGTAAGATTTGCTTTTATGGTCCCCACGATAATGGTCCTTATTTTGTAATATTGATGTACAAAGAAAACAATTTTTTCAAACTATGTTATGTATGGGAATAATTATTCAATCAGTTCTAAACTTATTATATAGATGTTAATTCAGTCCCAAACTTTGCCGACATAGTCTTAAACTTTTGCTCGAAAATTCAATGTAGTCCTTCTATTCAATTACCGTGGGATATCACTAACGTGATGATTCATAAATTGTTCACATCAGTGTGCCTTGTAAGACGCCTGTCAATAACTCGATGCCACATAGGACGCCTGATGAGATTCCAAGTTTAGCACTATATTGGCAAAATTGAAAAATTTAGAACGGAATTAATATCCATACAATAGATTTAAGATCGAACTGATGATTTTCTTGTTATGCATGCATACATGTAAGAGCACGATATTTTCACAATTCACACTTCACAGTACCTTGTGCCATGGACACGATTAGGGCTGTTTTTCTTTTAAATCAAAACTTCCACCGTACCAAACATCATGACCATAACATGTATAATATCTAGACTGCTGCTGATGCGGGAAGTTCAGGGCGGCGTCGGAGCCTTTCAGAGCCAGTGCAACCACATCATAGGCAGTAGCCGCCATCTTTGGATTCGGATACGTCTGAGCCAAATGCCGGTGGTCTTGCAGGGCTCGCGGATCTCGAAGACCCATTTCCCACTGCAAAACCAGATTTCACGGCAAGACGGGTGCCTCCCCGTGGACTGAGCTGGCGACGCCCCGCTCGGAGAAAGCATGGGTTAGGCAAGGAGCCGCCTGGACAACCACCGGTAGTCAGTGAAGAAGAAGAAGAAGAAGAATGAGGGGAATTATGCGGTAACTGCTGTGGCGGTGGCGGTGGTCAGGGATTTGGATTACTCGGGCTGGGGCCGCCGGTGGCGGTGGTGATGGGTTTGGTTGGGGCCCACCGGGTGGCTGTTGGCCGTATATGCAGGCCGAAGAACAGTGCAAAGCAACATGGAGAGATGATACAATCTCTCTTCAGACAGTAAGGTAAAAAGAAAGGATATATATATGTTTTGGGTAATGAAAACTTACCAAATGCCGGTTTTTTTTTTTCCAGAATAATTCTAATTTTAGGTCCATTGTCAAATCTATCTAGAATTTTTTTTTCCTCTCAAAAGATTGCAAACATTTACTATAATGCTAAATCTACTCCCATTAGCACTCCGTTCAAAAACCTGTTGGTCGTCTCTAATTTCCTTATTCCGATATCAACGGACATTGTATAGATTTCGAGCCCGATACAAGGGTGGGTATATCTAGAGCTGTTTGGACACGTGACCGGGTATCGCCTGATTACCAGCTTCCTCGTTTCGGATCTCTTTATTCGCTATCACACACAGACAAACATCGCCCCGTCTCTCTCTCTCCATCCAAATCAGAATCTTTTGAAAAGATTTTCCCTCTTCGATCCCTTCCGCTCTGTGTTCTTCCTCCTCCTCCTCCTCCTCAGTGAGATCTGTCAGCTCTTGGGGCCTCCGAAACACCGGTTCTTGACTTCGCGTCTCCGTGTTTTTCCATTTGGGATTCTTGAATGTTCGAACACCTTTCGCGAACGCTTTGGTTCAGACCCGACCCCATCTGGTCCCAGATCCGCAGCGGGTCGAGTGATCCCGAAAAATTAGGAGCCAAATTTTGCCCCCAGCTCGTCCTAATCGCGGAGACTAACTAGGAGGAAATCAATTTTAACTCTTACAACTAGGGTTAAAGATGGTTACGAGCCAAATTTGTGTTTCTTCGTTTGACTGGCGTGTGAGAAACCCTTGCGGAAGAGAGAAGGAATTGAAATTTTCTGTAATGGCCGAACACGTTAAGAGGCTTGAAGGGAGCCACACCAAGCATCCCTCTGGCATTGTTCCCACCCTCCAGTAAGTCTGTGTTTCTAATCAATGTCTCTATACTTGTGTGCTGGTTCTACCAAGTATGAGTGAAGATGGAAAAAGTTGTCAGCTCAAGGGCACAGTTTTAACCATGTATCTCGGGCTTCCTCCTCTTTAAAAGAAAATAGAAGTCAGCTGATAAGCGGCTTGCGTGATGGATTTTAGTGCTCATCAAAGGATGCGTTGCCAATCGTTGCTCACGGGCGGCTGATTTGAGTACTATAGCTGCCATTGAAGGTTGCTTCACGGCGCCAGTTGTTTATGGGTAATATATTGAAGAGCAGATAGGGGACTAATTAATGTGAGAACTCGATTCATTTTGTCAAATGCTCGGTACTACTTTAGAATTTAGACTATTTCATTGGCGTACTTCGATAAATGAGGTCATGGCATAACATCCTTTCTACTAGATTCTCTTTTGACCAATCTACATAATAATCATTGCCCAGGACATGTATGAGGTCTAATTTGTTTGTAATTTATCCCAACGTTTCAACTGTTAAAACCATCAAGACAAACTTGTCATTTCCGTTTGTTGACTCGAAAGTAGTTTGATGCTGAATGGGTTGGGCTCTCAAGAATGACCTGTGAGGCTATGGCAGCACATCTGATTTTCAACTAGCTTGATATATCACTATAATATTATGATCACATGTTCATGGGAACGTTGTCTAGGCTGTCAATCTGGAATGCAAGTTGGATCTTAAAGCTATTGCGCTGCAAGCTCGGAATGCTGAATATTACCCAAAGGTACTTGAAATTTTGTGAAAGAGCTACTCTGTTGTGGTACTTTTAAGTTAATTAAATTTTGGAGGTGGTGCATGTTGAGAAATAGAGCTTTGCAAACTGTGTTGTAAATCAAACCAATGGAGTTGCTTCTCCTAAATGTGTCATACCATAGGGCGATTGATGGCAAAAGAAACTGCTCCCTGTTTTCCCCATTCATTACGGTTATGGGCTTTATTTATTGCTCCTCTCCTTGCTATAGTGCTGCTATTGTTGTGCTCCTTAAGATCTGGCCAACACAGAGTTGGTGCTGAGAATTTGATCAATGCAGTGTTTTGCTGCAGTCATCAGGAGGATTAGGGAACCAAAGACAACAGCTTTGATATTTGCTTCTGGAAAGATGGTAAGTGAATTTAGGTTGTTAAGATGAAAACTAAAGCTAACATACATATATATATATATATATATATATATATATATATATATATATATATCTTGGAGACACCTCTGTGGCTGTGCTTGTATATTTTTGTCCGTGATTGATGGATTTTGTATAGATGTGAGCCTAACGATGCCTGCAATTATGAGGATTTTAAAGTCTTCTTGTCAATTTATCTTCAACTTCTTCAACAGTGTTTCCAGGATTAAGTACTTTAGTCGTTGTTATGATCCAAACTGCTCTTCTTAAAATGATTCTTTTATTTCTTTTCTTCCTATGAATAGGAACTTGCATCTGTTTTGTGGAATTCTTTGTTTGACCTAATACTACTGTCTTGATAAGACGGGAAATCCTGTCGTTTAAGCTTTTAGTCTATTATTCTCTTTTGTTGCTATTGTGCTTGAGAAAAGAAGCTACAATTGCACTACTTCAGGTTTGCACGGGGCCAGAAGTGAACATCAATCAAAGTTGGCAGCAGGAAAGGTACTTTGACATTTCATATATGCCCGTCACTTTCCCCCTGAAGAAAATGGTGTGATCAAAGTAGATTTAGCTATCGCATCAACTTTGACAGATTTTAGTTATTATCAAGACTAGGCAAGATATCTTCTTTTATTGCGATCTGCATATAATTATTGCAGTGATGGTGATGTCCATTTAGGTTAGATTAGAATAGCATTAAGTTCTCAAGTATCGCATCTGAAGATGTTTTGCTTTCTTTCAGTATGCAAGGATTATCCAAAAGCTTGGGTTTCCTGCCCAATTTAAGGTATTGTCCTTCCTCTCTCACTCTCTGGCATTGATATAAATTTCTTCAGGCCTATCATACTGGCTGCTTTGTGGAGCTGTTGCTGTTATCAATGTGCTTTTGCTTACAATGACTGCAGGACTTTAAGATTCAGAACATTGTTGGCTCCTGTGATGTGAAATTTCCGATCAGACTTGAAGGTCTTGCATACTCTCACGGTGCCTTTTCAAGCGTGAGTGCCTTCTGTTCCCTGGTTCTGCAGTAAAAAAAAGTTTGTAATAAGCAGTATCACAGTTGCCGAACGGGATTTGTGAAGGAGTGTTAAATCTCTTGCCCTTTTTGTTTGTTTGACTTCTTAAACACCTTTTGCATCAGTAGCATTCTTAATCAGAGTAGCTTGCCATAAACTTCAAAGAACAGTTCACAAGTCCCTTTTCAATTTTCTTTCACAGGAATCTGTTCTCGCTCGATCATATAGGATATTCTTTTAGCCATTATCAACTTCAATCAAAAGTTTGTGCTTTTTTACTTATATTTTCCAGCTAAGGAGTCAGATATTTCATTCTAAGTAGAATCAACATATTGCTGTGTGGCTGCTCTTCCATCAACACACTACGGGGCATGGGATATCTACTCAATGAGGACTTATCTATTTCTCACTTTGATGCAGTATGAGCCCGAACTCTTCCCTGGTCTGATATACGCATGAAACAACCCAAGATAGTGCTCTTAATTTTCGTTTCCGGGAAGATTGTACTTACTGGGGCAAAGGTGATCGGCCTCTTCCCTGACTTGTCTGCTTGCTACTTTGATGTGATCAACGGGACTGATCTTCCTTCTTTGGCTGATTTAGGTGAGGGATGAGATTTACACTGCCTTTGAAAACATATACCCTGTCCTCACCGAGTTCAGGAAGTCCAACAGTGGTACATTTCTTGCTCTACTGTTTTGGATATTAAAAACACTGTTTGAAGATGCTTACTTTGAGTGCGGGGCTCAATATTATTACAAGTGTGTATACATGAAATTTAGTAAAGTTTTGTGGCAGCAGATCTCTGAAATGGGTTTAACTCTCTCTGGCAGAAATTCTTGGGGAAAAATATGTTTCCATGTGCCATGAAAATGAAGTAGTTTCATGTGTAAATACTCGAAGAGAAGAGGAGCGGAGATGGTCCATCTTTGAAAGGATTGACTCAAGAACTTGAAGTGTTTTGGGTCTCTGCGGGTCGAACCGTAGTTTTTGCACTCCCGTGGCTTCTCGGAAAATTTTGTTGTAAATAGTTAGCTATGGTTGAGAGGCATGTGCAAAATGGAAAGATGCTAGATGGTCATCCTTTGTGAATGATTTTTCGTTTGAGGAGTTATGTATATGGAGTAGCCCTACGTCAAAACTTTCTGAATTTTGTGAAATTTACTGGACTCAAAATGCGCCATGATACACTCTTATGGATCTATCTGGACTATTGAAGAGGAAAAAGAAAAGAACCAAAATTTGATTTCTAGTGATAGTATTTGGAGTACATTAGAAGCATTACGAATTTAGGAGTATAAAGATTGTACAGACGACTGTCTTTTTATTGGGTAATCGTATGATATGGTATGATGGCGGTTGGGCAAATTATGTCAACTTTCGCGCCGGCCGTGCCACGAAAATGATCAGCATTCAAGTTGGCGATATTCAGCCAAAATTGATCGGATGGATTCAATTGAAAATACATAAAAATGTTGAGGACTATATTAGTAAAATTAAAAGGTTTAGGATTGTCGAAAAGGACAATATGATTAGAATTTTTTAGACAAATTTTCCGCTATTTAGGCATATCCCTATATTTTTGTGGCCATCATAGAAAAAGGAAAAAGAAAATGATATAACGGGAGCAGAAGATAATGATGCTCACGGATGGAAAATGAATGGAAATGACTCCTTGTGGTTGGTTCTTAGAGTTGTTTCGAGTGTTTAGAATGGGTGCGAGGACTGAGGATTTTAGGACAGGCATTTTTAAAAGACAATAACATTTTTTTTCTTTTATAAATACAAATACAAGGATAGTGGGAAATTTGTGCAAAAAGTTCTATACAGTTGTAGAACAGCCCAATTCTACCTTAAATTATTCAACTTGACTAATTTATACCAACCTTGACAATCTTACAATGTAGTGATTTTGGCCGATTTAGCCGAAAATTATTGATGTAGTAGGTTTAGTCAGTACACGACCGTTGCTGACATGGATGATTTTTGCAATTTAGTAATTATTTATTTATTTTTAATTTTCTTTTTTTCTCCATCGGTCACTAACTACAAGTATAGGCATAACAACAAGGGTGTGTATATATTATTTTATTTTATTCTATCTTACAAATCACATTGTGTATATTATATGCTTTGTGTCCGTTATGAAATCCTAATTCCCTGCTCAAAGGCGAGTGTTGTCGTGATGAATATGCTAGTTTTGAGTTCATTTCTCGACGGAGCTCGAGTCTATTAGTAGAGTCGAATCGAGCAGTGAGCGACCGAGCACCGAGGTTGGTGGCTGATTGGGAGTCTCGTCTCGATTGCGCCAAGATTCCGACCGCAAAAACCGTACAGGATCTCGCGATTTTCTCGTGCACCCGACGGGGTCCCACCTCCTCCTTGACACATAGGATTCAAAGTTCGGGGATGGGGCCCAACATCGCTCCCGATCCTGACCGTCGGATTCCTTGTGGGAAATCACGGTGGACCCAATCGCACCTTCTGCGCACGCCCTCCCGGCTTTGCCCCTTTCATTACAAAGCCCAGACTGCCGTTTCTCTCCCACCCAGTTCTCTCACTCACAAAGCCAAAACCAGCATTAGATCACTCGTCTCTCTCTCTCTACATGGACCTCAACCTCAACCTCTCCCCCTCCTCAGTCTCCCGAGGAGATTTTCCTTTCCTTTCCAGCGTTTTCCTGGAAAATTCTACCCCCAAACCCGGGGCCGGCCTCTCTATCGACCTCGAGACTCCTCCTCCGAACAAGGACGGCTTCTTCTACCAGCTCCTCCACAGCCCTGACACCGACCATCGCGACCATGACCTCCACTTCACTGGCGAGGGTTCCTCGTCGAGCCCTTTCGCTTGGGTGTCCTCGGCCCCACAGCTCGACCAGCCGTTTCGTCACCGCTCCCCGACGCTTACCTAACCGCCGCGTTGCCCAAAGAGTTCGACCTCCACGCGCCGCCGACCCCCTCTCTTCCTCCTTTTGCAGACGCGTCGCTGGAGAGTGGCGACGACAGCGATGGTGTAGCTGTGCATGGTGAGCTCGAGTTCGAGAGCCTCTTCAATTACTCCCCGATAAGCCCACCCCTTGATCGCCGTAGCCACAACAATCTGGTGACGGCGGAACCCCAGATCATGCCTTCGCTCAGTGAGGATGTCTCTTCAGGTGGCGTGACCTCGGATCGCAAATGGGGTCGTGAGCGGGACGACGGCAGCAATGATCGGACCAAGAGAACGGTGGTAATAGGTCTGCCGCATCAGCAGCAGCAGAAGACAACAGCGAAGAAGAAGAAGAACAATAAGGATATCAAGGTTGACAAGAAGCGCTTAGTCGTCAAAGGTCAATGGACTGATAAGGAAAACAGGTTAAAGACTGAAAAATATTCCTTTCACGTTCTTTATTCTTCTCCTCTATTACTAATTTTTTTTTTCGGATTTTGAATGTCTTCTTTGATATCTTGTTGTTAGCTTAATTTCCTTGTAAGTGTCTGTGGAGTGTCTTTTCTTAATTTTTATTTCAAATTTCCGTGGCGATATATGACGAAGAAAAAACCTTCTTTGTATGTGCAGCATCAACTTCTTATTTTTGTGCAGGCTTTTGACAAGGTTGGTTCAGATGCATGGAACCAGAAATTGGTCTTTCATTGCTAAGATGCTGGATGGGAGAGTCGGAAAACAATGCAGGGAGAGATGGAATAACCATTTGAGGCCTGATATTAAGGTTGATTTCCTTCTTTGTTTCTTAAAAAATATTTCTCTTGCCATAATTCGCTCGAGTTTTAGACTTTGCCACAATTATACATTTCGTTTCTTAAATTTACATTCACCATAATACAAATTTAGTAATTTATTCCTAAAAAAACATAGTTAGATTTGATAAATGATCACATTATGGGATGTTTGCCTAGACATATACAAATGATATGCATATAGATTTAAGGATATAAGCATTCAACAGTCTTTTTTGATTTGGCATGGTCGACTTATTAGAAAAACATGCAATAATAACACCATGCATACACACCATAATTGAAGATGCACGTTTCTTTTATTGCCTCTCAACAGAAAAATTGACTTTATTTCCTTGCTTTGTCAATGCATGCCATCCATTATGTGGAACTCGTGAGACTATCTCGTTTTTCTTGTCAGTATCTTCTTCTTTTTCTTTTTTTTTTTGTCGGTTTAAAGTTTCTCCTTAATGCACTCTTCTAAAGTCTGCCGTTGCGCTTTCTCATCGTGCATCGTGTAGCCCATATGCGACAACACACGGGCATGCATGAGTGACGAGTGCTCATGCCATCCGGGTTTATCGGAACCCATGCCGATCAGCAGGGCTCTGAAGTATCAAAAGATGCTTTTTTTATACTTATTAAATGTTAAATTATTTTTATTTTTCTGAATTTAATTGATGAAAAAATTGCGTGCACCCTTCCTACCCTAGCTGAGCAGCTAATTAAGAACAAACAAAAGGTTAAATCCATTTAATAAACTCCAAATTCTTCCATATAACACAAAATATACCTATGTAAATTGCCGGAAAGATATATGGAAGAAAGCACCACGATTAAGTCTTACATGAATAAGATCCATCAATTATATTAAAAGGGTTTAACTACATTCACTATTAATTTTCATTGCTTTTCCTTTCAAATTTTTTTTACTAGTTTGGGATTTCCTTTCAAATTTTTTTTACTAGTTTGGGATAAAGTGATGTGATGTTGACGTTGATATATGTATAACTCTCCTCCTCCTCCTCCTCTTCTGCTTGTTTTTTGCTCTCATGATTTTCTTAGCAGAAGGACTCGTGGAGCATCGAGGAAGACAAGATTCTGATTCAGTCACATATGGAGATTGGGAACAGATGGGCCGAGATAGCCAAGAGATTGTCCGGAAGGACTGAAAACACCATCAAGAACCACTGGAACGCCATCAAGCGCAGACAATACTGTAAGCGCAAATTGCTCCCCGACACCAACAGCTCCGAGCTCTTGCAAAGCTACATCAGGAGTGTCACCACCCTATCTCCTCCACAACGGTCGACACTGGCTCGCGGTTGCAACCTTGGCGACCGCCACCACCACAAGACCAAGAAGCGGTCGTTTTCCTTGTCGGCAGTGGCCATTTTCTGCGGTTCAGATGTGCAGCCTGAAGCGGCCAACCACCCCCGGCAGGTGCCGAAGCTCCATCACCACCACCAGCCGCCACCAGCGGAGAATCTGGCCGATGGTATTTTAGGGTTCCCGATGGCCGATGGGCATGGGAATCTTGGGCTTTATCCGGTGAAGGATCGTCAGCATCATCATCACGTGCTGAGTGAAGGTGGTGGTGGTGAAGAGAGCGATTGTAATGATCATATGTTGGACCTGGAGATAAGCTTGGAGATTGGCAATCGCCACCACCATGATCTCCATCATCACTCTAATCACCATCACCATCAGGAGAAGAAGGAGCTGGACTTGCCGAGATGATCGCTCTGCGAGGTGGCTGATTCCGAATTAATAAAAGCCCAGTAGCTAGTAAATATCCTTACAATATAGCTGCTTCTGAAGGTGTTGTCCATGTGTTAATCTTGTGGGTTTTTCCCAGTTTGCTTATCTGAGATCTAATGTTGTTGTTCTAGTGATAGCATGTGAGATACAGACTTCTTTTCTATTTTTATTTTTCTCTATGTTGTAAATACTATTGCATATGGCATGTGCTTAGCTTTAGTTATTCTGCGTTTGCTTTGATAGCTTCGGTGATAGATTAGGGCTTCCATCACTATCGCTCGACTAGTAACTAATTTTCTAGATGGAAACAAAAAGGAAAAGGTAATGGAGTTGGAGATGTATTTGAGCAAAATATATGCACGTGACTTCTACAATGAGACTAATGAAGAATTATACTCACAAGGTCACCAAAAACCTCTCACAAAATGTTAAACGAGAGACTCCTATTAGTTATTTCTCTTTTCAGGAAAAAGATCAAACCCTACCTCTTTTAATGATGTAAGAAGCTACCGGATGATTATAAAGTTTGGACGTCTGAAATTCTCTAAAAAGGAACTTTTGTTAGACCCTTTAGCGTAGTAAATGAATACATCTTGTAATTTTAGAAAGTTAGTATCATACAGTGCAGTTTCAATTTCAATTCTTTAGTTGTGGTTGGTCAACTTCCCTATATGCACATCTGAAGTTCGAAATGCATTCCCAGCAAGGGAAAAAAATTATCAAGCGCACTAACTATTATATTTCTACTTAATATTATTGCTAAATCAGCTTGATGAGATAATAATTTGCATGGAAACGTGGTGACAACCCCATATATGTTAGGGCTTTTGAGGGTCCCATAAGAGCCAAACCTTGATCAGGGTACTATCGGGTCACGAGGCCCGTCAAACCCATTACTAGGAAAAAAAATATCAAGGACACTAATTGTCATTTTTGCGATTATCATTATTGTTGCCAAATCAGCATGATAAAATGATCTGCATGGAAATATAGTGACAACCCATCAATAGGGCTTTTGAGTGCCCCATTAGAGCTTAACCTTGATCAGGGTATTACTGGGTCGTGAGGCCATTAAACCCATTACTTGCACTTGCATTGCTTGACTCTACTTTTCTATGATTTGGACTTCCCGATTTTATCAAGTTCACTACTTCATTTATTTCTTGAAAAATTAATGATTTACAAAAAAAAAATTCTTAAAATTATAGCTAATATCGTTTGAAATAATTAGTTAAGACCCATCGCACTCCATGCATCCAATAATGACCTCTCTTATGCTAAATCATTCGATGCAATCATCCAAAGGGTAACACAGAGACTTGAGAAGTCGTCTTCCCTCTCAAAGGTTAGCATAAATCCTTCGTTTGGCGAAGTATAAAAATCATATCGCGCAACACATCCTTCGTTTTCGGAAGAGGGGGTTCCCCTATAGAATTGAAAGTACACGAGTAACTCTTCATAGCATCTCCGACTTGCTACAGCTTCTATGCGGAGCATTTGAGTCTTGACAATGTCAAATACGCGGTATGGCCTCTGGCTTCGGCAGACCGCCTTGCCATGGTAGCTGAGCTCATGCTCTCCTGCTTGTCGCTTCCTGCACTAGTCTGCCTTTCTCTTGCATGGAGGTTGTTGACAAGGGCTGCCTCCCTGACGTCACATACTGTTGATCTTATCCTCCCGAACTTCGTACGTGCTCCGAAGCACCTCAAAGGCATGTAAATAAGGAAATTCCGCTACAGTCAACTCTTAATAGCCGGGAAGATTGAGTAGAGATGAGTGCGTATACCAGTAAAATTCGTTCTGAGTGCTTTACACGAGCGCTGCAAATGTTCCATGCATGGTGAGAAAGAGCATAAATTGGCGTCTGGTTTGAGCATTTTTTGAGCAGACGCTATGACCAATATGTTGCGGTAGGTCTGAAAGTATCTCTTGTCCTGGATATACCTAACCCAACAGGACCATGCTGGCCACTCCTGTTCTCTCGAAGTCCTTCCTGCCGGAAGGAAAAGTCTAGCCAGTATGTTTGAGAAAATATTGGGTACAGATGTCGGGATTTTTTGGAACGCGCGGGCGAGTCTCTCTCCCCCTATCTCGACCCCACTCTCTCCTATCTCATGAGAGAAAAGGCAAGACGAAGACCCTCCCCCCTTATCTCTCTCTCGCGACCCTCTCTCTTGAGGGCTTTTTATCAAATGAGGTCTCAATTTTTTTTTTAACTGATTTAGGTCCCGCTTTAGAGAATTTACGAGTTTGGGGTCCGTCCGGTAGTGTAGGTGCCAGATGGACCCAGTTTGGCACTCAAGTGCCGAACTAAGTAGTTCGTGAAAAGTTGACCCTAGTTTGGCACTGAGAATGCCGAACTGGGCTTAGTTCGACAGTGAGCCTACCGAACTGGATGACCACCCCCCCTCACTTTATTGACCCCCTGCTGAATTGGAGCCTGCCGAACTGTTCCCCAACCTCCAGTTAATGCCCACAAGAAAGCTCGTGGGAGAATCTACTGTGAGCTCCAGTTGATGCCCATAAGAAATCTGCTGTGGTTCCTAATGTCTATTTCTATCGTTTTCGATGCCATATTTAACTGCCATTTCTTTGTTTTCTTTCTTTCGTCCCACGTCTTAGTCTCATGATTGGCAGTGGGGTCAGTAAAGGGGGGGGGGAGTGGTGTTATTTCCAGTTTGGCAGGGATATTGCCGAACTGGGGTCGCTTTGTTCCGATCTACTAGTTCGGCACTCAAAGTGCCGAACTAGGTCCATCCAGCATCTAGACTACTGGATGGACCCCAAACTCGTAAATTTTCTCAAGCGAGACCTAAATCAATAAAAAAAAATTGAGACCCTATTTGGTAAAAAGCCCCTCTCTTGATGACGCCTGTAGTCTCTCTCCCTCCCAAATCGATAACGCCTTTGCCTATGCCGTCACGTCATCCCTCCTACGATGCCTACAGGTCTCTCCGATGCCCTAACAGAAAGATTCGATGACCACCTCCGATGTCGTCTCATCCCTCCTACGATACCTGCAAGTCTCTCCTTCCCAAATTGACGATGCCCTAGTAAAGAGCTCTCATCCGCCTCCGGCTCGTCCTTTGCCCCCTCCTCTACTGTCGCCTCATCCCTCCTTCTCCCTCTCTTTCTCTCTTTGAAATCTTCTTCAAGTTTCCGTTGCCCAACTCAGGGTTTTCGTTTCTTTGCTAGAAGAGAGCTCGAAAAGGTAATTGTCCCCAATTTACTCCAAAATGTGTGTAATTTTTGCAGAATTGGTTCGCCTATAAATTTGGGGATATATTTTGTTGGGTATTTTTCGTTTCTAAGTTTTAGGTTTTATAAGCCAGGCTGCAAGAATATCGACTTATTGAACGTAAATATTTTCATTTTTCTAAGTTTTAGGTTTTAAAAGATTTCTTGAACACTTCATGCACTTCCATGCCCAAGCTCTGTATCTAATTAAGAACAAACGAAAGGTTAAATCCATTTGATGAAGTCGAAATTCTTCTAGATAACACACACCATATACCTACGTAAATAGCTTGAAACATATATTTAGGAAAGCAACACAATTAAGCCTTACATAAACAAGAGAATGAGGAGTTCAAGGTTAACAAGAAGACCTTGGTCGTCAAGGTTATGCACTATTAAGGAAGGCAGGCTAAGACTAGAAAAATAGTACCTTCATTTTCTATCTCTTCCTGTCCTTTTTTTTTTTTTTGCCGGGGGGACTGGGGTGTTTAAATGTTTTCTATTGATATTTATGTTGTTTAGTTTAATTTCCTTATAAGGGTTTCTAGGTGTGTCTTTTTTCTTCCCATTCCTTTAGAAATTATGTGGAGTGTGATGAAGAAGATAATTCTTCGTAAGTTTTCTTTGCATTTTTCTAAGTTTTTGTCTCATCTTCTTCTCATTTTTGTTCGGGCTTTTGACGAGGTTGGTTCAGATGCATGGAACAAAAAATTACTGTCTAGTTGGTCAGATGCTGGATGTGAGAGTAGGAAAACAATGCAGGGAGAGAGGGTTTGGCCATTCGAGGCAGGTTTTTCCTTTTTTCCCTTTTTATTGTTTTAAAAGACATTTTCTTGCCCGTAATTTGCTACTGCTTTTTCGACCAAAAATAAAAAATTTTGCTACCGCTTTAAACTCTACCGCCATTATACCTTCCATTCTTGAATTTACATTCACCATCACACGCATATAATCATGTGTTCATAGAAAGAATCATAGTTAGATTTGATAGATGATCACATACATATGGTATGTCTGTTTGGACTTATACATCTGTCATGCACATAGATTGAAGGATATGAACATTCAACATTCCTTTGTGATTTGGCGTAGTTGATTTAGACAAAACCATGCAGTAACAACACCATCCACACACAACATAATTATCCATGCGTGTTTCTTTTAGTGCCTATCAAATTACTGTCTTCCCTTACTATATCGGTGTTTGTCATATGGTGCGTGGAACTCATTACACTGTCTCGTGTTTCTTGTCAGTATCTTCGTTTTTTGGTCAACAATAAGTTTTTCATTAACGCGACTTCCTATAGTTTGCCGATGCGGTCCTCATCCTGCATCGTTAATCCATATATCGGACAGCACACAGGCATGAATGGCGACGAGTGCTCATGCGGATCTGGTTTATCCGAGCCCATGTCTGACAAGCAGGGCTGTAAAAATATCCACTTATTGAATATAAATATTTTTATTTTTCTAAGTTTTAGTTTTTAAAAAGTTGGGTGAACGCTTCATGCACTTCCATGCCCAAGCTCAGCATCTAATTAAGAACAAACAAAGGGTTAAATCCATTTGATGAACTCCAAATTCTTGCATATAACACACACCATATACCTATGCTAGTAGCTCGAAACATATATTTAGGAAAGCAACACAATTAAGCCTCACATAAGTAAGAGAATGAGGAGTTCAAGGTTGACAAGAAGACGTTGCTCGTCAAATGTCTATGGACTCTTAAGGAAGACAGGTTAAGACTTGAAAAATATGACCTTCATTTTCTATCTTCTTCCTACTCTATTTTTTTTTTTTGGGGGGGGGGGGGGGGGGGGGGGATGTTTTTTAATTTTTTTTATATCTAATTTGTTAGCTACTCTTCTGTCATTATAACGTCCATTTCTTGAATTTACATTCACCATCGCAAGCATTTATTCATGTTCATAAGAAGAATATAGTTTGATTTGAGAGACGATCACATGCATATGGTATGTTTGTGCATATAGATTTAAGGATATCAACATTCAACAGTCCTTTGTGATTTTGCATAGTTGATTTATGACAAAACCATGCAATAATAACTCCATCCACACACGCCATAATTGTCGT